>OOFC01018585.1:31930-57395 GCA_900323345.1 Pseudochromis fuscus
AGCCCAGTGGACATGTTAGCTGTGTGATGCAGCTTTTTGTAGTCACACACACACACACACACACACACACACACACACACACACACACACACACACACACACACACACACACACACACAGCAGCAGAACACTAATTAGGAGAAAGATTTAAAAAAATAAAATAAATCCATGACTGTCTGGAGTGTGTAGTGGCCGTTTTCTCTGGTTTTGCTTCGGCTGATTGCTCAGTGCAGTTAAACAGCTGGAGACTGCCCCGCTGACCGCAGCGCCTCTAATAAGCAGGGCTGTGATGTCGGTAAGCACCGAAGCTTGTTGTGGGTGTGAGGGTGTGATGCAGCCACCTACCTGATGAGCGACTAACAGCAGCAAATAGGAAGTGGTTACATGGTAGAAATAGGTAAACACACTGCATGGCTGACACTGCTGCTCAGTGAAGTTTCACTTCCAAGCTGAGTCACAGTCTTGTGCTGTAACAGTTTTAGCACTTAACCCTGAAATGTATTAGAGAGGCCTCCTTTTTAAACTGCATTAGGGGTGAGCCATATTTTTCTGTATTAACTTATGATCAGAAATAGCAGACCTGCATGCACACACATAGATGTGGTATATTCAGTGGACTTACAGCACATAATCCCTGCAGATGTTATTGTTTAGTGTGGAGGGAAGGGTGAAGGAGTTTAAAACACTCCAGCAAACACTATTCTCTCTCTCCAAGGAAGCTCTCAGCCAGTTTATGACTCAGGCCGTTCACTCTTAAAAGTTTCACCTGTCCGCTGGTATAAATATCAGAGCAGTCGTGCCGAGACCGCCGGCTGCCTCCCGACACCACCACCACCACCACACCAACAGCAGCTTATTGGCAAAGCAGGAAGCATTTGCATCAACCTGGCCAGTTGTCATGGCAGCCTTTGTCCTTCTCGTTGGAAACGCAGGGCCGGTTATCGGGAGTGACAGGTGGATTTAGAGCTGTCCGTCAGGAGAGGTTAACGCAGAGGGTGATGGGAGCTGACATTGGGCTGGAGAGTGGGCGGCAGCGCAGCAGGGACACTGCAGATTTAACTGTTTGGTTACGCAACAATATTTCGGCTGTGCTCGCACGGCAGGCACGGTAGATTATCTTTAAAAGCACTCCCACCACAGCGGTGACTCTGGAGAAGCTTTTGACTTCATCAGGACCCATTGTTTGTTTCTACTGCCAGCTGCCAGTTGGTAAAATCACATAAGAGGGTACTTGTGTTGATGAAACACACTTCTCAATGTGTTCTTTGGTAATGGTGTGTAAACATTAACTTGCCACTCAGCCTTTTCGCCCCTGACCTCTTTAAAGGATGTGTGTGTGTGTTGCATGTTTTAATCCTGAAAGTACTCTAGGTTTCGGCGAGTGACTTCACTGTGTGTCTGAGTCTCTGAAAAACAAACAACAGATAATGTCAGCGAACACTTAGTCTGCTGTCGTGTTCTGTCACTGTCACCTTAGTGTTGCTTTGAAGTGTTGCGTTCACTCAGTGGTGACAAACAATAACCCAACACAGCAGGTGATGGAAAATGTTTCCCTCCACTGAGGACGTTATTAGTTTGTTTGTTTGTTTGTTTATTTGTTGGCAACGTTACAGAAAACCTACTAAACACATTGTGAAAGAGCAAGATGGGAGGATGCGATCTTGTCTATCTGTTAATATGATAGTGTTTCACCACAAGAGGGCGACGGTGTTCAGTGTGTAACATCAGTGCAGCTTGGTGGAGGTTGGAGTGCTTTCTAGTGTTTACTTGCATTCCCATAGAGAAGATTATTGATACTTAAATGTCTCATTTCAGAGCTTCCTTGAATGTATCAAGACGAAGTTGTTTCCATATGGACATAAATGAAATTCAGTTTTTTTCTCGGAAGAGGACGTTGGCAGTATTTTGGCATCTTTATCCATTTCCTGATTTGTTTCATTGCTTTCACTTTGTTCCCTGTCTAATAAATTTTTCTTCCACCACATGTGGAAGTTGTTTGCTTTGAAACTGCTGAGGTAGTTTTCTGTGCAGATGGCAGATTTAAACGCTCGGCTTTCACACACTGTCACAAAGGCTCACGGAGACCCAGAGCCGCTGAAGTGAGCAATTCTACATTTGCAGATCAGCCCGCTCCGTGTGTTTGTGTGTGTGTGTTTGTGTGTGTGTGTGTGTTTACCCAGTTTGAAAGGTTTTCCTGTACAAGCCATTCCTTATTAACTGGGGGGCCTTCATTGATCTAACCCCTTCGACACACAGCAGAGCCTATGAGTAATTATGTAGAGCATATATCTGTGGCGTCAGTGACACAGCCAGAGAGAGAGTCTGTGTTTCCTCATGGGCTGCACTAATTTCCCAAAGTGTTACGTGGAGCGCAAAGAAGGTTCAGAGAGAGAGAGGGAGCGACATCAAATACATGAAGCACACCAAGGAGTGTGTTTGGTATGCAGAGCAGTAGAAAGAAAAATACACCATGAAACACCTTGAATCTCTGTCATGTACTTTGCCTCTCAGCTCAGGTTTGTTGTATTTTTTTTCCTCTCCTTTAAGTAACTCAGAGTTTCATAATGTGACCTTTTCAGTGTAATAAAACATCAGTGAAAATGCCAGGTTTTGCAGAATCAGAATGAAACCCTTCGTTCTGTATATACACTGACATTTAAGCAGATTTGTGAGCGCACAGTGAGTAATCCACTACACTGACAGTATCCTCAGTTTCACACATATATAAATGTATAAAATCATCTCCCACCATCTGCCTTGTTTTTTCTGTTTTACAGTGTGACAGACAACACAATTTAAAATAATTG
Organism: Pseudochromis fuscus; assembly: GCA_900323345.1. Lineage (NCBI taxonomy): Eukaryota > Metazoa > Chordata > Actinopteri > Pseudochromidae > Pseudochromis > Pseudochromis fuscus. Next base: position 34,738 of record OOFC01018585.1, read on the forward strand.
CTCTATAATTTTTTTTTATTTTAAGATGACTGAGATTCAAAGGGACAGTTTGTCAGTCTAAGTAGCATTTACATACCTGCACTACAGTATATTTACTGGAAGCGTTTATTGCTCGCGGCTCCGTGCAGGTCAGTCCAGCTTCAATCAGCACATACAGTGCTGTGTACCTGTGGTTTTATCTTCCTCATAGCTCCGTGGTCTCCGCTGGCGGTTTGTTCATCTGACCTCTCACTTCACCGCATGGAGCGGTAATGGCCTTCAGCTCCTGGCAACCGTTTTAGTGGCACTGAGGGAAAATGTTTTTATGTGGCTGTTGGCCTTTCTGTTTCTCTGTCCAGGGACCATCAGGTCAGCAGGTGAGGTCTTAAAGGTCAACTTTGTGTCCAATTATAAGACCCTGAAGCTTTGCCTGCTCCACAATTTTTAATTTGTACAAGGGGAAGCTTACACATCTTACAAAACACATCTGTAAATGTGTTTTTGTTGTGTGTGGATGACAATGCACGCCTGTTTTTTTTAATGGACAGTGTACAAACGGGTCAGTGATTGTGACTGACCTTGTTCCTCATTTGATAGCAGGCAGAGAGGTGAAGCTGTTGGAGCTGCTGGAAAAAAACTACATATTCAAATAGGTTCTATAAATAGTGCATCCCAGTTCATTTCACCACTGTGTAGATTCATAGAAGCTTGCAGCAACATGGTGATTTGAATAATTTCCAAATGTGAAAACTCCACTAATCCACAGCTGGCTTCACCGCGGCAGCTTGTCGTCTTCAGAATGAGCTTTGGGCAGTGGGCCGTCCATCAGGCTGAACACGAGCATCTTCAATCCAGTTTTGGTTGGTTCCTCATGATACAGTACAGACACTGTACCTACAATTCACGCACGTACGCCCACACTGGTGATTTGACCCATTGACCATAACAGGCCGCCCTTTACTGTCCAGCTGGGAAGTGACGTGAAACATGTTGCTGCTCTCAGTGGATTTTACAGCTTCCATACAGTAACTGCTCTTTGTGCGTATGTGTCTGTTGCTTCCTCGTAGTCAGTGGGTGTGTTTGAATACAACATTGTTGCCTTCATTTGAATGAGTGCTATCTGAAAGCTTTTAAAACAGTGGAAGTATTCAACGCTGAGCAGCTCCGGACCGGCTCTCTTGTTTTCATATCATCCAGCAGAAGGCCACATATGAGTCAGCCCCTCGGTCTGTGGTGCTGGGGTTTGAGTCGCAGGAGCAGGACCAGCGGGACATTAGGTGTGACACAATGCTCACCCGGCTGTGACATGGATCACCGCCAGTGAAAGGTGTTTTGGTCAGACGGCACTCGAGCACCCGCCAACACACTCATGGCTTTCTTCTTTGAGGCGGTGTGTGCTGTTCGCTCATTATTCTCCAGCGATGGTGAGTCAGGCTGTCCTGTGTTTGACTGTGCAGTTTCTCCAGTGTGTGTGTGTTGTGTGCGTGATCTTGACAGCTGTATATAGGTTCACTGCACTGTAGTGATGCGTCAGACCAAAGCTGTATTGATTTCTCCATAGATTCTTCTACCTCTACCTCACGTCAGTCCTTTTTTACTTGACGTTACTTCCTATTTAATCACATGTCATGTTGAGCTTGTCCCTGTTTTAACCCCCGTAAAGCGCTTGTGTGTGCATGTGTAGGGGATCGCTCTATTGAGCATCAAGACCAGGTTCGGGCTGATGAATCCCGCTCCACTGAAAAATTCCCTCTGCTGTGGATTGACAGCGCAGCATCGATTTTCGTGTTTGTCACGCACGGGGATTGTCAGGGTGCATTAGCTGAGAGAGGCAACCCACATTTAAGCCTGTCAGAGTGTGTGCAGATAAACATGTGCACGTGAGGGCATCTGTTGCATTGGCTCATGGCTCATGTGAACATTTGGTCTGTGGTAGGGTTTTAAACAAATGGGAAAACAATGAGATGAGAAATGTGATCATTTTTATGCAAAGCGAGAAACAATATAATAATTTCTAATTAGCTAAAAGGAGCTGAAGGCTGCAGGGCCTCATTCAGGAGATAAGATGTCTATTTTAGTGGATATTTGCAGTCATTCATTACACACTGATGAAGGTGATATGATGCAATGCACTGCAGCTTCATCCAAGAAGCTTCCTGGGTACACAAAGTAGGATTAACCTTAATTTTCATCATCACAACAAACACAATAATGATGTCACCATTAAAACATCGACTTGCAAACTACGTTGACACATGTGCAGTAAAATAGTTTTGTTTCATTTCAGTACTCAGATAGTACTACTGTGTACTCACTTGCAGTTGGATTTGGAGACACTTTTCTTGAAATTGATCCATAACATTTGGATGGATGATGTTGAAATTAGGTGCAAATATTCATTGTGATTAATTGTAAACTTCGATCACCCGACACTTCTTCTTAGCTCCATCATCAGGTCAGAAGTTCAGTCTGTTGGCGTCTTTTGTTCAGATGTTGTTGAACAATGTTAAGATCCTGCTAACAATGATTAAACACACTGGAAAACCACTTCCTACTCTGACAAACCTCTGTGAGGCATGTTGTATATGTTCCTCTGTGCTGCCATTTCCCACTACAGCCAAACAAATAAATCAAACACACTGAGGCTGCTGCTCCTCCTGCATCAGATAAAACAGATGCCACTATGAATAACCTATATGTGTAAACAGCAGTTCTATAAATATTCAAACTGAGAGAACCGTGAATAAAAATACCATTCAGTAACAAAAGCATATCAGCATAGAGCTTTTAAAGTTGAGTAATTTACTTAAATGAGTTATGACATTTAACTTTTAAATAAGTTGATGTCCTCAATTGATTACTATTAAATCTTTATTTTTTTCTGACATGAGTGTAACCATATAAGGAGCTATTATTAAAAGACCCTTAATTTTAATGATTTCATTAATGAGATTAAAAGGGAAACACTGAATAATTTTCCCTGAGTGACCCCGAATGACCCTTTCGAGTATTTTAATGTACTTTTAGTTCAGTATCACTCTGTTTTCTGCTGTATTCCTCCATATATGGATATAACCTGCCAGTGAATACACAGCCCTTATTTCTGCCTCTTTAATCTCTGTTGTGCGACTGTTTTGGGTCTTGATCACATCCCTGACAGACGAACCAGCCGCAGCAGCTCAGCCGAGCCACCGCCACATCGTCAGTCGCCTTTTCTTTTGTCTCTCTTTCTCTCTCCCTCTTTGTCTGTGTTGCCTTAATATGACTAATCAGAGATAATGAGTAGAAATAATGACCACTCACATGCCAGATTGCTCTCAGAGTGATTCAAACACTCACCGCCTCTAATGGCTCACATTAACACGTATTGCGTACCCGGCTGACGTTAAATAAGCAAATACACGAGAGTTCAGAAAACTGTAAGTAATAACATAGAGCCAGCTTCTCCATCTCCGCTCTGTGTGATCAGCTGACTCCGCTCGGCACAATTGGGACTTTATTTGTGAATGGTTTTTGCAGCCTTTTGATGTTTCTGCAAATAGAAATGAAACACAGCCTACGTCTTTGTATGTCTTTGTCTCGACCACAAGCATTTTGTCGATGTAAGGCTCTCTGCACCATCACTCCATCCCTCCAGCTCACACTTAAGCTTCAACCACGAGCTGCGAGGAAAATCAGAGGATTTGCAGACGAGTGCAACACCCAGTAACTATCTCTGTTTTTCTCTCATGCTCGCATTTACTCACAGAACTTTATGAGATTAGGACAAATTAGCCTGACAGGAGGCCAGGAGGTGTTTCAGAAGAGTCAGAGGGAGCAGATGGGAGTGATGAGAAAGAAACAAAAGCGCTCACACACGGCTGTTAGAGGAGCAGCTCTCTTCTGTGGCACGAGTTGGACAGCAGCGTTTTAACCAGCTCTTCACCTCAATGCCTCCACTTCCACTCGTGACATCTTCCATCGCATCAGCATAATCAGTGTTTTCTTACGTGCTTCACTAAGTCAGCAAAGACCCATATGCACTGTTTGTGGGCTATTTGCCCGACAGCTACACATAAACCATATGGTAGCTGTGACTCTCCACGGTCCACACACATACTTGCATGCAAATAACAGATGGAGGTTTTTTTTTATTTTGTTTTGATTGACAGGTGGGTGGTCCAGTGACTGTGGGTTATGGTGCGTGGTAGCATGTGACAGACAACATTATCTTAATAGTGTCTGTTGTCCCAGTGGGGATTGACCCCCGCTTTTATTTTTCAATTAGTCCTCATCTTGGGTTCATTAGAGTTGTCTGGTAGCTTTCACACAAACACACAAACGCACACACCCTGCCTGCCACATGTATGTCTGCAGTGGTGGGGAATTAAAACCATAGACTGTATCGAATGGACTAAGCTAACTGGACGTCACTCATTGTTGGTTTGTGGACTCGCGTTTTGAAGCTGAGTTTGGTATTTGAACGTCGTGTTGGTTGTTTGGAGACAGAAGTGACCATTTTTGGATATGAAGGGAGGAGCGAGGAGGCGGGTCTGACCCTTGAACCCAGTGTGTATGAGACATGACTTCAGGACTGCTCTCAGTGGAGACCAGACCTGTCAATCAAGCTACCTGTGCCCCTAAATGTTTCTCTTTTTGAAGTCTAATATCTGCTAGATGATGAAATGTTTTTCATATTAGGATTTTTAGGAGTTTTTTACCTTTTCAGTTCGTATTGGTCTCATTTGAGACCCGGTTGTTTTCATCTCTATATACAATGCATGATTAAAACACAGTCCTACTATAAATTAGTGGTGTGAGCTTACGCCTACACACCTCCCACTTAACTGGCTTTTCAAGCATTTGCTTCCACTTTTTCACCAGCACACTACAACATAACTTTTTTGTAATACTTGCACAATTTTGATTAATGAGCTTCTTGTACTCCAAGCACATTAAATGATTATACCACAGGGGTCGACATTGTCTCCAAAAACTGATAGTAAAAATAATTGGCAATAAATGTAAGTGTTGACTATTGTCGCCACATGTATTTTTCAACAGAGCGAGGCATCTCCCGTCCTTCCTATCTTTGCTGAGAGTTGCAGATCCGTAGTAGCGTTCAGCGACAAGTAAACAATATGGTATCGGCCGATGTGATTTTTTTTTTTTTTTTTTTTGGTATCAGTAGCAAAGTTGATTAAAACATCCATATTTCTTGTCTTTATTGTTAATTAGCACAGAATTTAAACAACCCTGCGCTAAATAGAAAAGCTGATTGCTATATAAGGCCAATTTGACAAATATTCATAATCCGATTACACGACTAATTGTTTTGAAGGTTATTTGACCATCAAATGAGTCGTTATTTGCATCCCTGTTATAAAATATTGTATCAAGTGGATTCATCCTATTAGTGTAGGAACAAAATGCAGGAAAATATAGATCTCCCATTTATGTATTTGAACTTTTTATTCAAGTTACTCTCTTTTTCATTAGAGTATGTGAAGCATCAGCCTGGTTATCACCATCAGTGCCTGTGCAGCTTTCAGTAATACACCATAAAAGATGATTTTTAAAATAATCTGACACGGGCTTTTTAGATCTCGCCATGCCTTTTTGTTATTCCACTGTTTCCCCCTCTTTCAAAGGCAGGGCAGGAGTCGTTTCAGAGTCAGCGTTGTTCCCTTCCACTGGAGCTGTCACTGCTACTCAGGCCTGAACGCCAGCGTTGTCACAGGACATGAATTTCGACCTCAATACTGACACTAAGCCTAATATATGAAATGTCAAGACTGTGATACCACGGGTGTAAAAAGAAATAGTTTGGCCCTGGCACCAGTTCAAGCAGCCAGACTCTTCCATGTTGTTTTTGGCTTGTTGTCAGACAGTTGATGCTACTCAGCTTCACACCAGCAAATGTACAATGTGGATGTGTGAAATTCCCTCTCATGTATGAATTACACTAATTCTCACTCATATAAGCAGCAGTGCATAATTGGTGAACTCAGTACTTGAAAATGTCATTAAAGGATCCCTTGGTTGTTCTGGCGTTGAGCCTGTGAGACACTGCCAGGATAACCTTGTTCTTTGTTGTTGTGAAAAGCTAACCGCCATCTATCTCTGTCTGTCTTCTCTTCATCTCTCACTCTGTCCCTCTCTCTCCTCGTCCTCCAGACTTTAACTACAACACAGATGGCTACGAGGGGGACGGAGCAGAAGACGGCAAGTCCCAGGATGGCTCGGAGACGCTGCCCTACATAGATGAATCGCCCACCATGTCGCCCCAGCTGTGCGCGCCCCAAGGGCCTGATGGAGAAACGGTCTCCCCCACACCACCAGAGGGCCTGCTGCCTGGGGTAAGAACACATACACACATATAGAGGAAGGTACAGTCCTCCTTACTTCAACCTGGACTTCATGTAACTTGACAGTGGAGTAATGTGACAGATGGGAAAGAGTAGGGACGGCTGGTTGGGATTTTATGCTCCCAAAATGTGTGGAGGTAGTTTTGTAGATTTTGGTGGATAACTACTTTATTATCAACAACATCCAACAGGAACTTCATGTCACCAGAAAAAGGTCACTAATGATTTGATTACCAAATGTGATGGTTTTTGTGTTGGTCACAGTGTTGTTATTGTTGCTTGGTTACATTAAATGGCACACGGGAGCAATTATTTTACGTCACATTATCTTTGCGTATTTTCTAACAAATCAGATGTTGAAGCATCTTTATTTTATAGAAGCTTCTTTTTAAAGGATAGTTTCACACTTTTTCCAAGTCCATCCTTCAAACAGTGATGTGTCGCTGTGTATACTTCTGTTGACTGTATCTGCCCTGGGAACCAGTGGACAGTGAGTGATGTGTGAACAGTTCATAGATACACATAAATACACAATTCTACATTTCAACTGTGATGCATCAAATAAAACCAAATCTGGTGTTCTCGTCGTGGATTTCCGTCTTCGTCTGGACAGTGTTTTCGTCCTGAGCTGCAGCGTAGGAATAGTAAAAAAATTTTGTGGCTTAATGCCAACAAGAAGAACAATTACAGAGACCAAAAACTGTGAACCCTACCTTTAATCTACCATCTAGGGGAGTCTTTAAAGTAGTAGCTTTTGTGTTTTGCATTCAGTCTACTTAACATTGTTGAGAAGCTGATCATAGGCCAGTTCTTTCTTAGCAGTAGGAGCGTCACTTGGAAAGACTTTCCTCCGGCATCGTGGCTTTTTTCTGGGCTGCCGACAGTCTGTTCCTGACGTTAGCCGCCGGAACCCGACCCTCTGTAATTGTTAACGATTAGCCACAATAGCTGGACTGCCTGAAGCACACTGCAGGTGGCGTATTCACAGCAGCAGGAAATGACCACTGACCCAGATGGGCTGTGACGCCACCAGCAACAATCTGCCAGTCTTGGAGTAAATGTCGTACACTGGAGGAATGTTTGCTGCTGTTTGAAACTCTTCTGTCACTCGGTGTTTACTGTAGTTGTGATTTTTTTTTTTTACTGTACATCTAGAGTTCATCAGTTAGATTTTGGATGCTGTTGATGGTGATCCTCTCGTTTTTTGTTTTTTTTTTTCCCTGTGTGTTTTAATACTTAAATCCTACCAGACACCGAGCATTTAGAGCAGTTGTAGCAGGAGGTCTTATGATGCTTTCTTAAAATGTTTACCCAGATTTTTCATCGCTGGTGGTCGTGTCACACAGTCACTGTCTCCTTCATATCAGAAGGTTGGAGGTTAGCAGTGCTCGTGGCGTGTGTGTGTCTGTGTGTGTGTCTCAGTGTGTGTGTCTGTGTGACTGACTGTCACTGTGCACTGTGTGAGGCCGCTTGCGTGTTGTGTGACTGTGTCAGTGGGTGCTTCAGCACCCGGGGGAGGCTCAGCGGGAGTCATGTTGACCCTGACCTGAACTGGACACGCACACACACACACATGCACACACACACACATACTGAGAAAGAGACAAATGCTGGCAGGCTTTCATACACATGTCACAACAGCTTTTATATACAATATGAAACTGTGGAAACAATGTTGAGTGTTTGACTCTGTTTTGATTGTACACTTCCACAGCTCTGATTAAAAAAAACAAACAATTTTTTTCATACACGTTGAGCTACAATTAAGAATTTACCTGGAAACCATCTTTTCAATTTGGAAACCTCAGGCAGAATTTTAATCCTTTGTCTATCATCACTTTCCACTTCCTGTAAATCAACCTGCTGTCTCCCTCATTGGCTCTTCTTTTGTCTCCCCTCCAAACATTATCACTGCACCATCACAGTACTGTAAATACTCTGTGGTCGTGATCGCTGACCTTCCTGTAATTGAGGTAATTTATGGATTGTTAAACCATTCATTGTGTTGTATTCATTGTTAGTCTCCCTGAGCTTCAGTCAGCTCATGTAAATGAAAATGTGTCTCCATCTAGTGGCGAGCCAAGGTAAAAACAAATGTTTTCCACACATGGAAAACCATTTAAAATGTAATTAGGTTTGAAAAGAACCATTTGGTGACCGGGTGTTAGAGACAACATCTCAAGAATTGAGTTATTTAATAAGTAATTGTATTTTCATTAATGTCATCATCTGTAAGGAAATGCATGGCGAGTGTATTTCATATGCAGTGAATGTGGGAAATCCTTCAAGCTGCTTTTTAGCAGGGCACATTTAAATCAAAAAGTAAAAAAAAAACCAAAACAAAAAACTAACCTAATGAGGACCATTTAAAGAACAGATGTTTTTGGCTTCTTTGATGCAGGGGTTCACTTCTTCTCGCAAATTTTTTACTCAGCTTGCCCTGACCTTCGTGTATGACTACATATTCACCCACTCTGTCTGTGACCTCTACACTTCAGTACCAAAGTGAGTCAGAGCGGTTCCTGTGAAGGATCGTATTGTGGAGCCTGCTGCTTCATGGGCTCCAAAGGTCTTTCCACTCCTCCTCTCCTCGCTCCCCTGTTAAGTCGGCCTTTCTTTCCGCTGAGTTTGCAAAGGCCTTTCATCTGCTATAACATGCCGGCACTGACACCTTCATGCCAAGATGCATCTTTCAGCACGATGCGTGTTAATGCATATATTTAAAGATATAAATAAGAGGTAAATAGTGAACATAGACATATAGAGTCTGTATTTCTGTGCTGGAGGATGGACAAAAGTTTTTTTTTGCCTAAAGGGTGTTGTATGATTTTTGTATTCTTTTCATTAATTATTATCCTTCCTTTATCCTCCTCTATTTTATTGGACTTTCCCACCCATATTACTGGCCTGTATCAGTGCTGACCTAGAATTACAAGCCACAAGCATAAATTTATTTTTATTTTTTTCCTCCCAACACTCTACCAAGTGCTTGGCTCGTAAAATAAGTCTGACCTACATAATGTAGGCTATTGGGTTAGTAACTTGAATCCGAGCTTGAGCAACAATAGCCTGAATAAATACCAGACACAACACACACAAGAACAAAAAGTGAGCCAGAGAAGTTGAAGCAGTAGAAGGAGGGTTGTTGCTGAGTGGTAGCACATGTCACTTCCTGTGATGTGGCACGTTAAGGTCAGCATCACGGTGTGAGGTCGTGGCAAGAGAGCTGTATTCATTCATAAATACACTCAAAGTCAAGTCATCATCATGCATCTGATTTATTCATTAATCCAATTTAATTCCATTTCTAATAACCAGGCTATTGATTTTCCAGCTTGTCTTGATGCACACGTGTCTGTTTCTGTGTTCTGCCTTTAAATCTGTTGTAACTCTGTGGCCACTGAACTGTGTGACCTGTAATTGGAATCAGCCGCACTAGCAGCACATTAGCTGGTCCCAGCTCAACATCCAGGGCTCTCAGCAGATCAATAAAGAGACAATGGCCAGAGAGGAGGAGTGAGAAATCAGCTCTGTAGCACCCATTGATGCGAGAAAGAGAGAAAACCGCATGTTTGTGTGATGAGGAAGTGGCTTTGGCCTGAAGAGAACGGAAGACAGAAATAAAGGAGAAATTAAGAGAAGGAGGCAGACGGACTCAGAAAGAAACTGGTCTATGCAGCCGTCAAGGAAGTGGCTGGATGGTGTTTGTTGTGAGGGGAGGGGCGGATATAGAGGGAGGGCAGACCTCATCGACCGAGGTGGAACAGTGGCTCACACACACACACACACACACACACACACACATGAACACAAAGTACACACACAAACACCAGGAAGCCCAGTAGAGGAAGGGGGTGGGGTTGTGTAGGCGGGGTCGTCTCTCTTTCTCTCTCTCTCTTTCTCGGTGTCCAGACGAGTTGCTCTGAAGGGAAAACACTGATGTGTCCAGGCAGGCCCCGAAGAGGGGAATAGGAGGCAGAAAGAGGAGAGGAGGAGGTGAAGGGAAGAGAAAGAAAGAAAGAAAGAAAGAAAGAAAGAACCATGGAGGAGGAAGAGGAGGAGGTGCTCTGCTACTTGGACAGGGTGCTGGAGGAGGAGGAGGAGGTGTTTGAATACGGAGATGGGGAGCTGGATCCCATCACTCCGACACATAGACAGTTCAAGGTGAGGCAGGGGCTGGACAGCTGGATGCAGGAAACACACACACACACACATATATATACACATATACACACTTTTGCAATACTAATACACTGTGACCAGCCGTGAAAGCTCAGCTATAGATAGCAGAGTGGAAAGTCCTAATTGGAGTGTTGGCATGATGTGGCGTCACTATGTGCTGCGCTGTGTGTCTATGAGCCATCTGTGCTGCAAAAGTGTGTGTGTGTGTGTGTGTGTACTCTAAGTAGATGAGCTGACAAGAAGCATGGCCGCCTCACACTGTTCCTGGTCACTCTTGATATCAGCTCTGTTATCACGCAGACTGAGTGCAGAGGGCACAACAGGAAAGCATGCAGTGTTTTCTTTTTTCTATAATGAAAAGCCTAATTGAGAAGTACACTCACAGGGAGCAGGTTGCTGTGGAAAAATCCTTTCACCACTCATGTATTTCTCATCTCGCCCTCTCGCCACACAGTAGCTCTTTGTACAGCAGGAGGGAAAATATTCTTTTTCCTGTCTCCTTTTTTTTTTCCTTTCCCCATCTTGCTGTGACATATTTGTTACTGAAGCACTGAGGAGCTGAGCGTGTCTCCCACACTCTGATGTTTGGTCAAGGGTCCGAGCACCTTATCTCTGACCATCTAAAGCTATTAGATCTCCTCAGAAGCACCTCCTGGATGTCATTTCAATAAGGAAACACTGATCTGGAGATGTTCTGTAGAGTTCATGCTGCTTAAAATAAATGGTGAGCTGCAGCACTTGCATATCAAAGACATAGCTTTCACTTTCTGAAGTGTGACTCATTTTTAATGTGGCTTTTGTGTTGAGCCTGAGTTTCTTTCAAGGAATGCCAGTACTGATGCAGACTGAGAGGCTGCAACCTTTTCTGTTAAAATCCTTCATTAACTTACTGACGTCATAACGTAAACACAATTTCTCAGAGAAGTGGAGACAAAAATAACTCCAACTTTCCTTTCTCGTTTGATTGACATAGGAGTTAGGCATAGAAATCACTTTACATTGTCGATATTAGTTGGAAAACCATTTAGATTAACGTCCGGCACAAACACTGTGAAGTCTCGCTGTGTGTTGTGTATTTTGTAGGTAAAACCTTAAAGGTGAAGTAATGCATGTATTTCTGCATTACTACTTCTTAATAATCCTCAAAATAACTCCTAAAACACGTGTGTACACTGTGCACATACACAGTGTGCCTTCCATCTTGAAGGATAACATCAGTGTCAGAACGTGGACGTCAGCCGTGATTGGGTTAAAAACGATGAGGTCATGACTTCTTCTTCATCTTATCAGGCAGTGCTGGTGTTCTGGTATCATTGTAAGGACCTGGCTGTGTTAATAATTAATCTCCAGAGCTGTTCTTTGACCTCTCTTTAAGTACACATGCAACACTTACTTGTCACTCTCTCTAGTTACTTACTGTTAGTTACTGTTAGTTACTGACTGGCTGCTCAGGCCAATTTATTTACACAGTATATTAACACCACTGTACATTGTTACCATTCACAGCACAGTGTAAATTATATACTATAAAATAATGACATATCAGGTGTGTGTAAATTACCAGATTCACACCTTCACAGTGTCTTGTGTATTTCATTGTTACCTTGCTGACTAAATGAAATGGCTCTTGTGATCACACCAAGCATCTTGGAGTATAAACAGTATTGTATTGTCTCATCTGTTCATTCTCATGCATAATAAATAGAAACATCAGGTGGACTGTGAAGTTGTGGGATGTAGATGTATACATTGAGAAAAGGTGTTAATAGGAGTGAGTCGACCATGTTTGTGTCTCTCGTTCTGTGATTGACCTAATTAGTGATTTACCTGGGAAGCACTTTTACTTTTATGACACAGTAGATTTTTTTTAAACAGTTCCTATTAATATGTCACTCTTTAAGGTGATGCACTAAAATAAATTAAGCCTAATTTTGGTATGTGTAATCATTTTTGTAAGATAAATAATAAATGAATAAAATGATACAAAATAACTGAAGTACATTTATCACACCTTCACATCCACTGAATTTGAATCAGGGAATCCAGAGTAGGTTCTAATGATTAGAAACTCTTTAAGGAGTGACAGGTAGAAGGAGTTTTATTCAAACCTCTGACATTTAAAGCTTTTATTTTAATCTCTGACGTCAGCTGGTGTCAGAGATTGATGGACATGTAAAACAAGTATAAGAAGTTGTTTCTACTTAAGGGGCTTTCTACTAGTTTCTGATGTCCAGAGTGTTTTTACTTTTGAGTCCACAGAAGAATCTTACTTCTATTGACATTTGTTTTGCATAATTTATTGACATTTATGTACATGCAGTTTTCTTGTGTTGTTTTTAGTGTTTTACCTTTATCTGTAAGCACTGATCCAAAGAGAAACAAATTAAAAAAGGCAATGATTTCCATTTCATATGAATATCTATGTGAAGTTTGAATTGAAACAGTGTTGTCTGTAATCCTGTAAAACCTTGACAGCAAAAATCTTTCTCTTTTCAAGCCCAGATAATTTTGCTCCAATGGTTATTTTCTACAAAATATTGACACAACAGTGCAAGTGTGTCTTGTTTTTCTCTCGCTCTCTGTTTCTCCAACACGATGAGGCTGCTGACTTCCCTGATACTGAAGTTAAAATCCAGCAACTGCCTGGAAAGACTAAGCCTCCACAGAGGAAGCCAGCCATTCAGATGTTTTTAAATGAGATTCCCATTACACAGCTGCTGTGCATTCCTCTGCACTTTGAAAGTGTGTGTATTAATCTTATGTTTACCTGATGTGGTAACTGCAGTGGCATCATCCAGGAAATGAGCTTGAGTCATGGTGCTTGAATGTACTTTAAAATGAATCCTAGATATAACAATGTTAGCAAAGGATATTTGCTCTGTGTGTGTGTGTGTTCATGTGTGTGAAATGTATATCTACATGCATAATACATTATTACAGTCAGGTCTGTTTCATCCTGCAGGGAGACATCGAGAAAGGGCTGGAGATGAAGAAGCTGGTGCTGTCTGGTTTTCTGGCCAGTGAGGAGATCTATATTAACCAACTGGAGGCGCTGCTACTGGTGAGAGACAAACACACAAAAAAGAAACTGTTAAGGCTCACTGCATGTTGCACTGCTCTTGTGCACTGCTCAGCCACTGTGTCACTTCTTGTGGATCACATCGAGCCACATGCTGCACTTTCACCAACATGTTATCAGATTGACATCCAAGGCAGCATCAAGGCTCTGACTGTTGTTGTCGTCACGCAACAGTTACAGTACAAAACCTCCACCGATCAACCACAAGAAACTTTAGTTAGTCGTCCGTCGCTGAGTGAAACAAAGTGCTGCAGTAACAGTGACAGAAATCAGGTCTGACTCTCAGTTCCTTCTGTTTCAGCCCTCAGGGACGACGCAACAGGTCATTATACAATTTGACCAATGAAGAGTTTGTTCCTGTCCGCCTCCACTTCCTCTCTCATTGAAAAAAAACACAGTGTGATCACACTTTTGTTTTTGCTTCGTTGCATTTTGAATATTTAGCAGTTTTCAATTGCACTACCAAATTACAGGCGAGGACCACGATGTGTAAACAACAGTAACAAGTAGCTCATGTATTGGTTAAGTTTAGACAAGCCTCTGTACTCTTTCATCTCTCTGGGTGTGAATGATTAGAGTAGTGATTATGACGAAATCTAGGAAGACTGGTGTTGATATTTTTTAGCTAGCAGTTACTTTTACTTGAAATAGTTTAATCTGTTGTATTTAATTCGTTTGTTGAGACACAATCATGGGTTTAAAAGCAAAAGTGATAGAGGTGATGCTATGAATATAGAAAGATGATTCACATAATGTAGAGATGTAGACATAACTCTGCTTGACTCATTTGCATCATCTCTTTTTGGGAAACATTGGTCTTCGGTTTCACCATGAGAAAAACCTTTGCTGACTACATCAGATCACCCTCCTTTATATGAGAGACCACACACATGTTGCTGGGGCTTTATTATCAGCTACACAACAATTGAGTTGTTTATAAAAAACATTTTAAAAGTATAATTTATCATGACAAAGAGTAAGTTGCCAAACCTCACTTTGTATTTGTGCAGCGTCTTCAGTAACGTCTTGTATTGCAGCCAGTGCAATAGAAAGATGAATCCACGAGGGTGACCAGTCAGCACATCCATTCATCTTGTTGACACATTTGTCAAACTTGATGAGAAGTTTTCAGCTGGTTGCTCCCTCATCATATTTATAGACCACACTGGGGGCGTCGAGCGTGCGTCTGCAGCCGTTGTCAGTGCTTTAAAAAAAAGAGAAAAGAAGCAGTCAGTCTGATGTGCCTCCATACAGACCCTGCAATCAGTGTTGGACTGACTCATCATTAGCCCGGGAGAAGTGACGTGAAGGACTTTATATTTTTCACTGTAATTCAGCTCCCCCCCTCCTCAGAGTGACGACTGCACACATCTCTATGATTAAATGAGTTGGCGTGCGATTTGCCTGCTCAGAAACAACACAGTGCAGAAGAGATTCATCCAATTGCAGAGCAGAGATGCTAAGATTACAGGCTTACCACAGTGTGACACAGTGAAGCTGTTTTTCTGTCAGACATTGTCTAAATTAGATCACTGATTGACCAATCAACAGCCCCTGTGTTTTACTCACAGCCTCCTCTGAAATTGAACATGACTTTATTGGTATTTATGACACTTATGATGTGAATAAATTATCTCTAATTGTTTATTCTTTCAGTTTCATTACCTGTGTTGTGTTCACTTACCGTGTCCGTCCTCCCTGTGTCTTGTCTCTCCAGCCCATGCGACCCCTGAAAGCCACAGCCACCACCTCCCAGCCGGTCCTGACCATCCAGCAGATCGAGACCATCTTCTACAAAATCCAGGACATCTTTGAGATCCACAAAGAGTTCTACGACGAGCTCTTACCCAACATCCAGCAGTGGGACGAGAAGGTCACTGTAGGACATCTGTTCCAGAAGCTGGTGAGTGGGACATGGGCCCAGAAATCCCAGCTGTGTGGGTCTTTTTTGTTTTGTCCCTCTCCTCCTTACTTGCAGGGTACATGTAAATGCATATTAAAAGGAGAATTGTCAGGCTTCTCAGTGTTTGTACTTTGTGAATCATTTGTCTGTATTTGACAGTGTGTGCGTCGGTGAGTGTGTGTGTTCGTGTGTGCCCCTGTGTCTGCGGCCCGAGTGCATTAGCAGAAACGTTGCAGCCTCTGGTCTATTACGCTGTCGTATTTGCACTGGATTATGGTGCTTAAACAGGTGCTCTCAGTACATAATGTAACAACGTCATTGTTATGTGTGTGCAGACGTGTCTGTGTGTAGAATTAGAGAGGATCCAGGCCCCGGCCAGTCTCAAAGTGTGTTAGATGAGCGCACTGCGAGATCTGCAGTGGATAATGTAATTTATAACAGACACATAACATGCTGTGGATGTGCATGTACTGTACAGTGTGTGTGGGATACTGTAGATAGGCTGATGCAACATGCTGTAATAAAGACTTTCAACTAAAAAAACTGGACTTCTGTTAGGAAAAATAATTCCACACAGAAACTACAAGGTAATAATTTAGTGTGTGACATCCAGAGGCTGTCATCAGTAAAATATGAACAGCTCCTGGTACACGACTGCAGCAGTTGTGAAGCTGGTACGATTGAAATAAATACTCCGTGTCGCATCACTTCACTCTGTGTACGTCCCACTGTGGGCAGGCAGTAGCAGAATATTGTGCTTTATAATTTTCCTTGACTGGAAACTAGGCAGACAAACAAACTTTCTATTTAGAAAAGTGGCAGTGAGCTGGCTGGAAGTTTCTTCTACCTGACAGAGTTTTGATCTAAAGTTGGGAACCAGACACTACAGCAGATGGCAAGAACACACAAAATATATTTTCCCATTTTGCTGTTCAAAGTCCTTTAACTGTGGTTTTTACATCCTCATTTTTTAATTTATTTATTTTCTTTTAAAGCTAATGGAACAAACACACTTACTTACTAGCATCGTACATAGGTGTAATAAGTGATTAGGAGATAGAAAAGTGCACAGCCTTTAGATAAAAAGACTCAGTAGCTAAAATAATATCAAAAGTAAGAAACTTGGAAAAAGGCTTCTTACCCAGAACACTGGAGGATTTAAGTGTGTCGGAGCCCCATAAAAATCTCATCCCGCATTTAGTTTACACCATGTTTTTGGATCTAATTTATTCTCCCTAATCAGATCTCCCAGTGTAAGATATCCTCTGACTCTTTGCCAAGTCATGAGCACATTGTTGTTATGACTAGAGGATGAGATGAAGTATTGTGCCAGCGCAACCAAGTTTTTGGCATCTATTTTAGTCTTTCAAAAAGAGAAGTGACTGTAAAAAGTTGTAAAATAGTCCTGGCTCCTCTGGCCTCTGATTCATTGTTTGGTCCTGTGGGCTGGGAGCTTTGATTTAGGACCGGAAATATTTTTTAAACGTGGCTGATTAAAATAGAGAGTTCAAGTCGGTGAAGTGGATAAGATCTTTCCTAAAATTTGGAGCAGCATACAAAAGATTATAGGTTTATTCTTACTGTGAACTCACAGCTTGTGACCATATACAGTCTTTATTTTTCATGTTATCATAAAGTCAGATGCACAGGTACATTCACATGTTCACGCAGCAGTGACTCAGCCACTGCTTCTAACCAGCCATTTGTTTTGACACGGGTATAATCATCACAGGACTTCAAGAAACACTCCATCGGTTTCATGGTGTCATTATGAGGAACATGAAAGAGAGCTCTCAGCCATGTTGATTTCATCTTTCAGTTTTAGTTATCAGGTACATTTTGACAGTTTAAAGTACCGTTAACCAGGGTTATTATTAGCAGTAACCATAGACTGTATATAGCATCGACGAAGCTAACATGACATCACTCGTTGGTTTGTGGACTCACATTTTGAAGCCAGGAGTTTGGCTTCCTCTGTTTCTATTTACGGTCTGTGGCAGCAGCTTCACCACTTACTGTTTGTTCAGTGGTTGTTCATGAGAAACACGAGGAACATAACAACCCTGAATATTTATCGGCTGTTTTTCTTGAACAAAAACAAATCCTAAATGTATAAAGGACTCTGGATGAAGAGCTGGTTTTAATCATAGCTGCTGAGCTAAGCTATGTTATTCGCAGTGAGCAAAAACAACTGAATCTACTACTACTAGTTATTGTAGATTTTTTTTTAATACTGAACAACTTTCCAACAAGACAGTAAGGTGACCATTGTTTCTGTGGTGAATTAACCAACTAGCTAACAGCTAAACACAAAATAAAGACCCTGAATTGTCAATAGCCAGAAGTAACCATATTTGGATGAGAGGGAGGAGCTGTTACTGTTGTGTCAAACCATGAACTGGATATAGAAAGGACGAAGCCAACATGATGTCACTCGTTGGTTTGTGTCCTAATATCCACTTAATTATGACATGATTTTCAGATGGACCAGATCACTGAGAAGAAGAGTTGACTTTAGCTAATGACATCAGAATGACTTGTGGGACAAATGTATTGACTGAGCATTTCAGGATTGAACCTGAATATTTTTCAATTGAAGTCACTTGGTGCCAGAGTTTTTTGGAGCAAGCATCTAGTGGTCATCGGTGGCATTACACTTTTTTCAAGCTTCCACATTGGCTTCACTTTTGGGATCTGGTTGTTTTGTCCATTTCTGCATATAGTCCTCGACCTTACTTTGTAAAACACCATGATATGATTATTTTTTGATCTGGCTGCTTAGTCACTTTGTAACCCTGTTTTTGAAAGCTGCTATATAAATAAAACTTTACTTAGTTATTTGAAGCCTGCCTCAAGTGGCCATTGCAGGAAGGACAGGTTTTTTGCACTTTGTGTTTGCTTCATTTCTCGGCCCCGGCACTCGTACCCACCTTAAAACTGATTACGCTTGCTCGAAGGTTCTCCAGGGTGGTCGTTAAAGTCCTCCTGGGAGTCTATGAGTATTGCAACAGAGCCAAAAAAATGTGATAAAATGTTTTATTAATATAACATTATAATAATCTAACACTCTATTGTTCACTCAGACCTGGAAACGTGTTAATACATGTGAAAGATAGACTGGCAGTGGTCCATGAGGTTATGTTTAGCAGCACAGCAGATAAACACAGCTCCCATATAGAAATGTAATCTCTAAGTGGTTTAAGTACTTCAATTCAACAACCCCCGTCCTCCTCTCTGTGGACGATGGGAGTCACGGCACCAAGTGACATCTATTAGTGTAGTCATCAGCTCCCATCTGTGCTGCGTATATGTGCGTACATGAGCATGTCATGGTGCAGCAAAACATTTAGTCAGAGTGGCGGTGTGAGAGTACAGATGGCAGTGTAATTAGCTGGTCTACTCCCTACTGCTCCTCGTCAGCAGCGGCACCGAGGCCACTGGAGCAACACAGAGAGACAGAGTCATAGAAAACAGGCAGAAAGGGGATAAAAGCCAGCCACAGTTTTCTCACCTTTCTCGGTCCAGGGTTGGGCTCAGCTGCAGTGTGTGGCTGCCAAGATTGGAAGGAAATTATTAAAGTCTCTGGAGGCAGAAAGTAGGAAGGGTTTAAACTTAGCATGGTCGTGATTGTAAGGAGGCTTTTTCTATTAACTGTATTGCAAGTATTATGTTACTGTGGGCGAGTGGGCTACCACTGTCACATGTGGACGGTTTGTCCATTTTATAGAGACATTCATGATCCCCAGATGATGAATTTTTTAGGTCATAAAATTTGGTCCAAACATCATTATCCCCACTTAGGATAAACGGTAACCACTTGTTTCATGAGCCATATCACCCATGAAAACTAAATTCATCCAATACTGTTTTGGTTTATTAACAAATGCCAACAAATTAAGAAAATCCTCCTTAACTTCAATTATACTTTATGTGTATGAGTAAATGTTAGTATGTTAACACACGAAACCAAATAAAGTAAACAACCTGATTTCCCCTCAGGGATCAATAAAGTGTTTTGATTCTGATTCTAAGGTGGCTAACATAATAAACCTTACTTAGTGCAGATCAGCATTTTAGCATTGTCATAGGTGGGATGTTACTCCTGGCTTTAAAAACACCATACAGTCCATGGTGTGTAAGTATAGCTGTAAAGAACTACAATCATGACTTTTAAGTTCGTTCACTCTTCCTTGCCTCCAGAGTCCTGCTCTTATTATTGGGATTATTGGGTTTTATTCAGTGTACAAACCTGAGGAGAGGATGTCAGAAGGCTTGCTGCAATATTTACAGCCTGTTTTGGGTCAGAGATTTATGTCTAAATTATGTTGTGGCTGCACAGAGACGCCAGTGGTTGCACCATTTCAGAGTGAGTACTGTGGTGAAATCTCACTGGCTGAATTTACTCTATGGTCTCATGTACACGACTGGCTGGGGTTTGCATGTTAAAGATCGAGCGGGAACAATGTGTTTCAGCAACAGGAGGAACTGTGGTCTGTTGTTGAGAATACCACATGTATTGATGCCATGTTTGATTGTGCAGTTGACTGTACGCTGGGATTTCACTCAGCACAGCAGCAACAAGTGAGAAAGCTTAAGTTGGTGCTTAATATCCATGAAGCTAATGCTAAAGTACTTGATATACTCTCAGGAAAAGAAAGAAAATAGATTATTTTAAAGTCAGTCTTTTATTGCATACTATACACGTTTCCACTTGGACTGATACTCAAGTACAATATTATTTTTAATATATGTAAATATGTTCAACGTAATTAAATTCGAAACAGTACCACCAGAACCAGTGTAGTGATACAGCGCAGTGTGGTTTGGTGAGCATTAAAGTCTGAAGGCTTTTATTGCTGTTTTTCCTTTGTTGTCTTTAACTGATCATAATCATATGAACTTAAAAGAGTGGAACATCCTCTAAAATAAATCCAAAACAGAGCTTGGACGATCCACAGCTATGCAAATAAAATAGTTAGAAATTGTTTGAACTGCAGCCGTCTGCTGTCCAACACGCCAGCGAGGATTTAAATTATCTCCTGACTTTTTCTGCTTGCTCTTTCTGTCCCCCTCTCTGCCTCTCTTCTCCTTCCTCCTCTGCCTCTTCATCTTCTCTTTCCCACCTCCACTCTAAAGCACAAGCTGTTGTTTTCCCACTTTGACCTGTGATCTTTTGGTTTGAAGGGTAACCACTCACTTTGGAGCTGTTGCTCAGAGTCCTGTGACACAGTGACAAATGGAGCCTTCGTACCGGTCACAACGTGTCCAAGCAACATGTTGAACACATGAAATGTCATCAAGTCATTCTGCTTGCTTGGTACTTTCCAACCAGAGCTGCCAAGTGTTTGGAAATTCAGTGATCACACACGGTGGTTTGATATAACATCATCTTCAGTTATGATAAGACGATGTCAGAGTTGTGATTGGATGACATTACAAAAAAATCATCTATTTTTACTTAGAACATTTTGACATCCTCTAAATGATATATCAGGCAGCTGATCGTCCCATGTCTCTTCTCTCGTGCCCGACTTTCCACTCCACACTCTGAGGGGAAGTGGAAGGAGAGGAAATGAAAATAGGAGGACGTGGCGTTTAAGGACAAAAGTAACAAGTCTTACTCATTCACTCTATTCAGCTGAATCCAATCTCGTTGCTTTAATAGGATGCAGTCGGCTCTTCAGGCCAGGCATTCAGGCATAGCTGTAGCAGGATGCATATTCATGCACTGCTGGTCTGCAGCTTGTGTCACAATGCACATACAGAGCTGCAGAGAGGGGCTGGTAATGAAAGGAAAGAGGGAAGAGAAAGAGAGCGACTCTATTTTAATCAGGGGGGCTGCACAGAGCCACCAGTGGAGTGGCATTATGGGAATTTGATTAGACCTTGTGCATTAACTATATGTGTGTAACGGTGTGTGTGTTCTCAGTCTTCAACTTCAGGCAAAATTCTGATGAGAATAGAAATTAATTTGTCTGCTGGAGCTGTAAATGAATTTTAATTGAATTGTGCAGCATGCTAAAGTATAGAAGTGATAAGTGAAGGTGAGTGTGAGTTGGGCTATTTTATGGTTTACTGCTGTGTCACACTTTTGTTTTGCTTTTGGTGCTAAACAAGTGTTAATTAAACAATCCAGATTAAATACAAGAAAGGTAAATGCCACTTTTCTTGTCTCTCGTTACCTTAACGTCTTGTATCCTGTCTTTTTTTTTTTTCTCCGCTGCAGGCCAGCCAGTTGGGAGTGTACAAGGCCTTTGTGGACAACTACAAGGTGGCACTGGAGACAGCAGAGAAATGCAGCCAAGCCAACATTCAGTTCCAGAAGATATCTGAGGTAAGTTCACTTTCCATGATGGAAAGATGTCAGGGTTGTGTTTTGGTCTCAACTGTCTTAAACCATCACTGTAATCCTCCTCACTAAAAAAGAAAACCAATGCACAAAACAGAAAGGAAGCAAGGCGAGTGGAAACATCCTCTTTTTGCCAGGAAGCAACAGTGTTTATGGGAAATGTCTTATTTTGAGGAACACTAGTTTAAAACACTGTTTAAAAATATGAAATTTATGTTAAAATATGCTCGAGCAGCACTTTTAGGGTATTTCGTGTCTAGAAAGATGAGCAGCGGCATTGACATGTGAACACACAGTTGTAGCATGGTGGATATATTTAGTGTTCAGAAATGAGGAGGTGGAGGGGTGTTAATATCACCCTGATTGCTCAGAAGGTGTCAATTAATGTAAATGAACTGGATCCCTGACAGACGTGATCACGGATGTCAAACAATAGCCCTCTTCACACTTTGCTGGTTTCATGCTTGTCGGGTGATCGGATCACAACTGCACAGTGCTAAAAACAGGTGTGAACGACCACCAAAACGCACTGAGATCCGATCACTCAAACCACATGTGGAGGTGGTCTGGGACACCTGTGACCGCATACCTGACTGTTTACAAAAGCAGGTGATATTCTAGTGTCAAGATAAACTTTATTAATCCTGCTCCGGGGAAATTGTTTTAAAAAAAAAACACCGAAAAAATTGTTGATAACCTGACGTTGCCATAGTGACAGACGAACACAAGTGGTCAGCTGGATGGTTTGGAGATGCATTTCGGTTGTCCACTTGTGATCTGATCACAAGTGGACAACCGAAATGCATCTCCAAACCATCC
>OOFC01018585.1:72602-95544 GCA_900323345.1 Pseudochromis fuscus
TTGACGGTGATACAGGGAGCGCAGTAGGAGTTTAAATGGAGACCAGCTGCTCCAGGAATGTTTCTATAAACTAAGATGACAGATAGAAAGGACAGATCCTTAAATCTTCACTTTCATTTAAATCTTTTGATTGAATCATTGTCAGTTATTACATAGTGGTCAATGCCTGTGAACATCTTATTGTTAGGTTGTAATTAAAAGAAGTAGTTCTCAGCACACAGGCCACCTCGAAGCTGAACCTTTGAACTGTCTCCCTGTGAAACTCCCCTGTTACTTATAGAAAACACACACACACACAGTTAACCCCGAGGGCTGACTGCCCTCCTCTCAGACGCCTACAGTGGAGCTCACAACAGTCCCGCTGCCCTCCATCATCGTTTATTTACCAGGAAACAGCCAGGCTTCACAGGCCTGAACCAGAGCAAGACTGTATCCTCTTCATGCCTCTGTCTGCGGGATGGGGGGGTGTATATCAGGCCACCCATTGAAGTCCACCCACGAGTCTCCTCTCAGTGGCAGAAGACTGTGGAGACTTGTTGATGTGTGGTCTGTTGTTATAACTCTAGATTTTCACTCAGATCCTCAAATAATTTCATCAATTTGCTGAAACATTTTATTCAAGTTTTGGCTAAAGTCACCTAAAGTTTAACGACTCCCTCCTCAGACATGGTCTGTTTACAGGGCGTTGGATGGAGGGAGAACAGTTATTGAAGGGAATAATAATCATAATTAAGTTTATCTACAATTTAGACCACCCAAGCAAGAGAAAGATCCCCACAGAGCAGATTTATGTTGAATGGTTGGAGATAAAAATGAGGCTACGCAGTGTGTTAAAGTACAAACACAATGAGCATCATGCACAAGTTCATTCTTATTCTGTACCCCATCATTTTGTAATATTATTTTTTGGCCATTTTAGGCCTGTAGTAGATAGGTGACAGTGGAAAAATGGACAAGAAACATAGGATGAAAGAGGGGTGGGATCAAACACAGGACTATGTTATTATGTGGCAGGTGGTGTAACTATTTAGCCACTTTTTTGGTTTTTACAGACTTTATCTGAATTACTCACTTTAGTTTAATAAATGCCATGTGTGTACAAGTAGATATTTATTTATGACGTATGTGCATTTGCATCACCTTGAAATTACTGTGTGGGAAATATTCATTCAGAAAAACTTTATCAATGACTAGAACATTTTCACAATGTGGAGTTTAAGTCCTGCCTTTGAACATCAGACCAAGTTCAGTGTCAATGGTGGAGGAGGATCTACATCATTCAGAAAACACTAGTGTAGCTGTTAGTTATGCAACTGATAGAAGAGGTGGAGGAGTCGATCATCAGAGTAAAGTAATTTTCCAGCAACTACTGATATGGATACATTGCTGTGCCAAAATATGTCAGTGGAATTTAGTGTGCAGCAGGAAAGTGATTGAAATGACATGTGCAGGTACAGTGTTCCTCAGTGGGATGTTTTTCTATCTGTTTATTTCTCTTATCTGCACAGTGTTGATGCAGAGATAGAGACAGGATGCAGGAGGCTCATACAAATCATAATTTGCAGTGACTGCTTATCATTACGCTGATTTATGTGCACAAACTCCCATTCTGACTTTTCAGTATTTACACTTGGTACCATGCTGACTGCTCTGTGTGCTTGTTTCTGCAGATGAGGAGACTCCCGGCCTCTACGGCTTTCTGCATGTGATCGTCCACTCTGCCAAAGGATTCAAGGAGTCAGCCAGTAAGTCGGCCACATGCAGCAGCACACAACACTCTGGCTCAGCATCTTCTCGCACATAGCTCCTGTGCATGTACGTGTCTGCCAGCAAAGCACATGATCCAGTCAATCAGTGCAGCCTGCACATGCAGTTTCCATCAGGCCAGTGCAGAGATGGAGGAGAGAGAAGACGTCTTAGAGAAACAGTGGAGGCCACAGCTGGGATTCCTGTGGTTGTTTTCATTTAGCAGACATCATAACACACACAAAAACATTCCCGGCACATAAAAGGGAAGAAAATATCTAAAATCATGCACAACAGCTTTCGAAGCGGAACTGCCGGCAAAAACATAATGCCAGTTGTCTTTGTCCACACACTCACCTCACACAAATGTTCCTTTGTGTTGCATTGTGTGCAGACAAAGCTCCAAGTGTGTGTTTTATTATCAGACGAGCGTGAGGTTGGCAGAACCCCAGAGAGGCTGTTTCAGATGTGTCAGTAGTGGACAGCTGGTGCCGCGGTACACTTGGTGCCCTGTGTTGCACAAGCACCAGTTCAAATATCAAATATCAGGAGAGACGACACAGAGGGAGAAATATGATTTCTTCAGTTACCATGACAGCCTTCAGTACTGGACGTGAAAGCCGGCCCACTAAAATTTCCCCGGTTAATGGATTGGAAAGCTTTCTCTCCTGAAAGCCTGTTTGATCCTCGATGGAGCGCGGCGAGTTGAGCGGTTTAAAAATGAACAAAGTCTGTATTTATGTGTGTGTGGAGGGTGAAGTTTGGTAGTTTCACTGATACGGTTTGATGTCAGTGTGTCCGATGGAGCGTGCAGAGCCAGGGCGGGGCACGCCAGCCACGGAAGAACTGCGGGTTATAGAGGGTGTGTTGCTGTTGTTAGGGGTCACTCATTATAATGATGACCATCACGATAAGGATGTTGATGCCATTAGAGGAGAGTTTAGAATATCTTATGTAACATACTCTGTTAAATGCACAAGGAAGCTTTGTGGCAAACCATACTTTATGCTGATGTAACAATTTGTCAAAGTGCAATAAAATGTTTCTCAACATGAGGTCAGAAGTTAACAAAATGTAATTATCAGAGCTGTAGTGGTGTGTCAGAGCGCATAAATGCCCTTTATCCATCTCATGTAATTGAAATAGCTTTTACACACATCCCCTGATGTGTAGATGCAGAGGATGCAATGGCTAAAAGTCATTTCTCGCTCCTGTAAGTTCTGGGTTTTCTTGCAACAACCACCAACAAACACAACCTCCATCCAACGAGGCGACTGGTGCTGATTTCTTCGAGTATGAATTTAGTGGGGGAGTCTGTGCAGGCACTAAAACAAGCACCAGTACCAAGCTGTTCTTCATTTACATTGAATATAAAAAGTTTATTGCTGCTTTTAAATCATCCCACAATCACCACACTATCTTTTTACCATTATCCTCTATTTTATTTACATTCTGATAAGTTACTCTTGGATTGTGTTACTACAATAGTCTCTGCAAACCTACAGATTTAAAAAAATAGGTTGATAGCTGTAATTCTGTGAGCCCATATGAAACATTTCAGGCAGATTTGATTATTTAAGAAAAGTTCTGAATATTTTTATAAGACCGTCCTAATGCTACTAGTGGGCTGCCATGATACAGTCTAACTCATGTACAGCTTCCACATGCTGAACCTACATGATGTCAGAGCATTTTAACCATTTTTCTGATTGGTCACCATGCTCTGACATCACATAGGCTCATTTAAAATGGCAGCTTACATGAAATCATCCACGATGGATGAATTCCAACTTTCAGGGATGGATATCTTAGTTATATGAGCTCTTTATTTTCAGACATTCCCCTGAATTGTTAGCATATGTGATGATTTATTTTTATATTATTTTAAAGTAATTATTATTTTTTAAGGTGGCTCACTTGTCTTAATGCATGTCTCTCTCTTGCTCTGTAAAACCTGAGCATTAAAATAAAAATGCTGCACAGAAGGATGATGTGTAACAGTTTATGTCAGCACTGTGTTATTTTACCCCTTTTAGAAATACATGGATCTAGTTCAACATTGGCAGAATTTCCTCACATCTTTCTTTCAGATACGGATGTTTTGAAAGCAGCCCAGTGATTATGGACATGATGGGGGACATTGTGTTCAAAATGCTGTCTTCTGCCCATGTAATTCCCCCCAATACCACAAATTACTGAAATTACATAGTTTCCTCCAGATGTAGCTCAATTTATGCAGATTTTGTGCGGCATGTGCAAAATGTTGGCAATTTTCTGTAATAGAGTTTGTGCATTTTAGACGTTCAGTGTGGTTTTAGTTGCATTGTCGGTGTCTCCTTCACTGTCTCTCTGAAAGCCATGGATTTTGTTCAAGGATTTCCAAGCACTTTGCTGTTCTTTCGCATAATAATTTGTGCACATGTGGTTTCTGTTGATGCATATGGTGGTTATTAACATATCAGAATGCAAATGAGTTACAGTCAGACACAGCAGTCATCATTCAGTGTTTCTGATTGTTAAACAGACATGTAATTCTCAACAGTAGCCTCTTTTTGGTTCCCTTTTTTTTCTAATTTCGACAAAATAAAATCGCATAAGCATGTAATAGAAGTTCTTACTGGAGCTGTTATTTATGTCACAACAATCTCCCCCCGGTGGGAAAAAGGCTTTAAATTCAGCCCAGGGCAAAGTTAGTGAAAGTGGGTCACAGAGGAAGAAGCTGGGAGTCGAGCGTCTCCCAAAAAGTGTGTTAGAAAAAAAAAAGTGTGGAAAACATGACCTAGTAGAGAGGTGGGAAACATGTCACTTTATTTGTGGTTTATTTTTGTGTATTCCTACTATATGAATGCAACAGTTAGAGAATCCAGTTGTTGTGAATGTTGAGTTTCCCATGCTCCGTTGAAACAATGTGTACAGATCCCGATAATGAGATGCAATTCAATCTAAAAGTACACAAGCTTCTCCAGCATCACCGGAGAGACTTCAACTGTTTCCTCACCACACGACAGAGTTAATTAACATCATTTCTGCACTAACAAGGCTTTTAATGACATTTTTATCACTCACCCCTGTTTCTATAAAAATAAAAGCCAAACACTGCTGTAAGTGGTCACATGTTCTCATGACTCTTGTGATTTCTGCGTGTAATCCAATCAGGCCATGGCTGCTTGTATTCCCATTCACTGTTTGCCAGGCTTTTATTAGTTTTGTCCTTCTGGATTCTCTGAAAACACTTTGATTCTGCCTGTTTGTTCCCTGAGAAGAATATTGTCTCCTGAAGCCGTTCTGGTTGTTGAGACTTCAAACTGTAGAGACACTGATTAGTTTAACTGATTATCACTTGTCTCGTAATTCTGTAACCCAGTGTTTGACCCAGCATTCAACACAGCCCCGGGCAAAGATTAGCCTCCTGTATACGAACACACACACACACACCACCAGGGCTGCAGTCGCTGGCTAATTGAGATAGAAAAGGATGGTATCCATTAACTCGTGCATGTAGGGGTCAGAGACCCCACGCTGACCAATTTATCCCCCTCATACTCCGAGCCTTGTGGTGACCTGCCAGGAAAATGAAAACTCATGGAGATCCAGGCCTCTTTTAGTGTGTCCTACTTCTCAAAGCCCTCCTGGATCCACTGCGAGGACACAAAAAGACCTCACTAAATGTGTCTCTCTGGCCTTGTTTGAATTTTTAGGCCCGGGCACAAAAACTCATTTCAGATGGAGAGGAAATAAACTTCCAGAGAAAACTGGGAGCAGCTCAGTCAGGACTATGAATACACTCCTCTCTTCTCCACAGCTAGTTGAAAATGACAGGATTAAATCACATTAGTGCCTCCAACAAATCCCCTCTCTGCATTGTTCTAAATTGAAGACAACCAACAGCTGTTTTTGTCCCATAGTTAAGTCCAAATGTACTGGATCACTTTTAATACTGCAAAGTGTCACCCCCATCTCCTCACTGAAGCAGCCTCTGACAGGTAGTTTGTGCATTCTTGGGAATCCAGACGTCGGACCAGAGGTGATGGCCGTGAGCTGTTATGCTTCCGTATGTAGCGGAAACGCACGATAACTGCTTCATTTCATAAATATCCCCCAGATGGTCGCACTGAATTCCCCTCTGCTGAACTTCCCTCATACCAGCAACACTAATCTCTTCCTCACTGGGAGTAATTATGCCAGAACCTTTCAGGATGCTGAGAAAACAAACAAAGAGGGAACGAAACCAGATGGAATGAGATTCCATTGTACTGTATAGGCCTGTTAGTTGTATGGATGCATGTGTTCACTTCAGTCAGTCGCAGCTCACCCAGGTGCTGTGGGTGGTATCTCCCTGTAACCAGGCCCAGGTCAGGCTGGTGTTTCTGATGAAGATGATGTTGCTTGTATTTAAATGTCTGTGAGATTCTCCCACCTCCCTTCAGCTTCCTCTCCCAATCTTAGTGACTGTCCTGGTGAAAGGTTGCACCACACACCCATCCATCATGCTGTCAGACGGAGGTTAACCCAGGGGAGCAGGTCCAAGCTACAAGACATACTATAGACACTTAACAGACAGCCGGCAGCGCGGTCTGCACAAACAGCTTCAGCAGCATTTAAAGAAACACATTAACAGACTTAATTGCTCCGTGTAGGAGCCGAGTTGTGAGTCGATCCCAGGGGAGCGGCTGGCTGCACTGTGAGGATGTTAAGAGTGGAGGTGGGGGGTGGTGGTGGGCTGCTGATTATGTACACAGACAGGAAGATTGATGTCTGTCACCTGACAAACTATATATAACATATTGACAAATTAAAGGGCTGTTTTTCAAGTGCACATTTGTTACAACTCACTCACTGCCATTTACCTTTAAAAATTAATTATACTTTTAAACAGAAAATGTTAACATTCTGGTTAGCATACTGTTAACATTTATATTTCACTTACATGATGCTGACTGCTGCTGATTGATGACGGTTCAAAATGTGACTTCAGTGAAATGTTGCACGCAGCATTGCAAATACTCATTACAACTTTCACTGTTTCCAGCTTCTCCAGTGGGAATATTTTCTGGGTTTTAGTTCACACATCACCATGCACTCTGGGATTGGCATTTATACTATTTGCTTGCTTTTTGAAACAGTTATTAACAATTACTTGCATAATTGAGCAGTTAATTCAGCAATAAAATGAATTGTTAGTGGCAGCCAGCTGTAAGAATGACACAATACTAAAGTCTGAATTTAGTGTAGAGAGACATATTATAAAGAAAATATTGTTAGTCAGTAAATATGTTGATGTTTAATGAAGAGAAATGGATTCAGTGACATCATTAGGCAATAAAGGTTTGGTTTAATAGCTTTGCTTTTACTGCACGATGAGAAACATGGGAGCAGCAGAGGTTTGTAATCTGACCCCATCACTTTACACAGAATATCTCCAAAACACACTTATCATGATATTTCTGTTATTTTTGAGCATTGTGCAGATGTATTGTGCCACAATTAAAAACCTGTCAAGGAATCTGAGTATTTATTCTGTTGTTTGCAATGCATTAATTTCCCATCATTATTCCTATCATTGTTATTTCCTCATCTGATGGTTCTGTCTACCTTCTGTGTTTCCTCCTAGATTTATACTGCACCCTTGAGGTGGACTCGTATGGGTACTTTGTCAGCAAAGCGAAGACCCGAGTCTTCAGAGACACCACAGAGCCTCAATGGAACGAGGTCAGTCACCAAGTCGTCTTTGTGTACATTGATTTGTTATTGTCTCTATGCAAACACAAGCTAAATATTTTCCTCCCCTGTCCTGCATCTGTGTCGCTCCACAGGAGTTTGAGATCGAGCTGGAGGGATCCCAGTACCTTCGGATCCTGTGCTACGAGAAGTGTTACGACAAAAGCATGCTCAACAAAGACGACAACGAGATTGTGGACAAGATCATGGGCAAAGGGCAGGTCCAGGTAAGAGGGCAGCTGCTGACAGGCCATCACACAAACAAACCGTGCACAAAGACAGACGCCTATGTCCTCTTGGGGATATTTTCCAACATGTGACTCATTTTAATTAGCTGTCTAGCCTCTGCGCACAATGGAGCGGTTTTGTAGTGGCGGCCTCTAATGACGCGGGTTGGATTAATAGTCTGAAGGAGAGTTTGTTTAAGGGGGGTTTCCCCTGTCTTGTTGTGAGAAATGTCTCTATAAAAATCCCTTTCAGAGTCTCATTAACTTGATACTGCCTACACAGTGGAATCTGTGGTTTCTTGGTATTGAGGCTCAAAATGCAGTTCTCCTCTCTGCATCATTGTTTAGGTCTCTCAGAGCAGCCTACAGAGGTGTCGCGTTTCCATTTTTCCAGAACTTCTGTGGAAAATTTCTTTGGTCAAGTGAAGCTTGACTCCTGTCAGTTTCCTGCAATTCAGTCAAATTGCTGTCGTTGCAGTTTCCTCCTCCGCTGCCCTGCAATCGATAGAGCTTCACATTATGAATTTGGGTCAGCTCTGTAGAGTTTTAAATGCTCTTATCATCAATTAATGTCCTCATGTGTTTCTCAAGTGCCACGTGTGTTGAGTTTGTTGTGAGGTTATTACTGACACTCTGTTAAAACATTTTGAGGTGAGTTTGCAGCTGCTGCACATAGCTTCAGATTTGTAGTTGAAGGAAAAAGTAGCATGAATGACAACTTGCCCTGGGAATACAAATCTTCTGTGTCAGATATGAAGAAAGTAGGACAAATATCAATCACACCTATAATGTTGTATTTCAAAGAAGTGGATGGCTCTCAAAAATATCTTATAAATCTTACATTCTTGAGCATTTTGTCCTCATGTTCCCGCTGTGAATCTTTTAAACAGACCTCAAACGCGGAAAAAAAATCACCCCCGACATGTTTGTTACAACATTTCCTGTTTGTCTCCACCACTTTCCATGCTTTTTGTTTTACTCAGCCTGATTTGTGTCCTTCAGTGTTGTCTTTAATTCCTTCAGAAAAGCAAAAGAAAATGTGAGTCTGATCTACATCATCCACAGTTTTTTTCATTCTCTTCACCAACTTTGGTAAAATAATTAATAAAAATTTCTTGAATAAAACTCAGGACCCTTAGGGATTCAAAAATAATTGTGTCCATGCATGTATGTGTGTATAAAAAGTATTCTTTAGTTGTTTTATATAAGCAGTTCTCAGTGTAGTTGTCTGAGAATAGATTTTAGTTTAACCTCTGGTCTTCACACAGAACTATACAGACAAATAGCATACTGTGAATCCCCGTTTCTCAGTGAAAAGAAACCATCTCGTCTGTTCACATGAGTTAGATTAGTTCATCAGTGATTCAGCAGTGTATCCTGCATGACAGTAAAAGCCACTTTCACTGGTATGGCTGCCAATCAGAGAGACAAATGCTGCTGCTGCTGCTGCTGCTGGGAACATCCACTTCCAGCCAACAAGAGGCAAAAAAATAAAACAAATAAATACGCCACATGTTTGCTGGCTCGCTGCGAGAGAGGGAAGGGGAGGAAAGTAGAGAGGAATAGAAATGCAGAATGGCATGTTCTATCCCAGAGTCTCAGAGGGTGGGAAGAGTGTGAATACGTTCTGTAGAAGATGTGCTGGAGCTGTTGATGTGTAGTCGGCAGAGGAAGCAGAAGTGGATGTTTTTGAGACAATGTCAACAGTGCCTCGTCTGCTAAAGATGACAAAGGATCAGTCATAAGGATAGGGCCGGGTTGTGGTGCTCAAAAAAAATAATAATAATAATTATGTTTTCAGTACTTTCTGTTTTAGTATGCAGTATCTGTACCCTAATACCTTCTTAAATCTCTGAATACAAGGACATACACGCCATGACCCAGGAAGATTCAGATTCATTTTCACTAAAGCAAGAGGAAATCCTGAGTTAACAGCCTATTCTATTCAACCACACTGTGTTCATGACATGATAGGTTCCTCTGCTTCATGTCACAAAACCTAAGTATTACATATGGAGCACATACCTAAAGAGACTTGCACTCTGACTCACGCTGTTTGCTTTCCTGGTAAAGCTGATTTTAGAAGGAGCCTTCACTGTTTTGCTTTCCTCTCTGGAGACCCTCTGATTTGTTTAACAAGCTTGTGGAATACTGACTGACCGTACATGGGCATATTGGGATGGAAGTTTTCTTTTCTTTCCCTTTTTTTTGTACCCTCTGCTGTTACTTCACTTTGTTACCGATGAGAAAGTCGATCGCCTCTTTCATCAGAAGATGTTTAGATCTGGGATTTCATGCTGATGGTGACTGAGGACGGGCTTCTGCACAGAGTCTCTTTATTTGAAGGAAGGAAAAGCACAAGAGTCAGGTGCACTCGTCTTAGCTTGATTGAGTTGCTCATTCACATGGGAAATACCTCTATTTATTCCCAGCTCTGCACCCGGCTGACATCCCCCCTCGAGCAGATAACCTCTGATATCTGAGGTCGCGTTGCTAATCCTTCATTTAATGGCAGCAAAGTCGGGGTTACACTCCCCCTGTCTTTCAAACCGGCAACACAAATGGATTCTTAAATGTCCCGCAGCAGGCGATTCAGAAAATTGATCGGTATCAGCTCCCACAGTTGCCAGTAAAAAACAAAAAAAGAAAAAAAACACTGCCTCTAGTGTATGATTTCTTTGGCACTCTGTCAAGGATATTTTTGCTCTATATTTTTGCTCTGTAACCACTGATTGTCCTCTGGCTAAACAAACTTCTGGTAGACGTGGTGTGAACTCGGATACGATCTGATTATTTTCACCGTTAAACAGTAATCCTACATTGAAACTCCATCAGTGAGATTTTTTTTCAGGATCAGACCGTGTTACTTTCTGTTGCTCCTGTGATTCTTCACAAACCTCGATGCCAGGGTTTGCGCTCGGTCTTGAAAGAACAGAACAGGACGCCAAGTCATGAACTGGTTATGAGTGGAAAGTGCAAACACTCTCTGCCTCATGTGCTGAGCGAGTTCTCCCAAGTGACCCTTATGTGTCGGCTGTTGCTCGCAATACTTGTCTTCAGAGGGCCGGTTATGTAACTGTTTAGGTGAACAGCCCCAGTTCTTTGTGTAGCAGAAATGCATCATGTGGCCGAGCTGCAGCAGCGCTTTCATCTGGTGGCCCAGCCCTCATGCACTGCATCCCGACCTCTCCTGGGATCACCTTGTAGTGCATTCATTTCTTCTCTTATCGGGGAAGAATTTCTTGTCTTTCATACACCCACCAGCGCCCTGAGTCATTTAGTCTGCCTCTGTTGGCTGTCACATTGTCGAGGACTGTGTTGAAAAAGAAGAAATGGGATCCCTCTCCATATATTGCGTTTCTAAAGGCTCTAGTTTGACATCTTTGGTTGTTTTCTGAGTGTAAGGTGAATGGGACTCAGCCATGTCGGCGTTATAAAACCAAGCTGGAGGTTAGTTGTTGCAGTTTGGCCTGTCTGTAAACCCACTCAGCAGCTGTAGCAGCAGATGTGGCTCATTAAGGCAATTAAATGACTTTAAAATGCTTATTTCTGCAACTGGCAACAATTGTCAGACTCCTTTCAGGTTCCAATCAGAAGAAGCAGATTTTGGATTCAATCTGTCTTACTTCCTGTCATTACCTCTGATGTCAATTGCAAATTAAGGTGATAAGCCACACAGTAGTCTGATGGCATCACAGTGTGGCTCCTGTCTCAAAACGCCACGTGTTGTTGCACAGAGTGTCCTTCGATGAAGAGCTGCATGTTCTCGTCAGCGTCCCGCCCGTCCTGTATGTGTCTCACTGCTTCAGCTGCATCCCATGATCTCATTATTGCTTAAGAGTCATCTAACATCTCTAGTAATATCCCCAGTGCATGGACGCCGTCTCAGACCTCTCCTCCTCCTCCTCCTCCATCATCCCTCACACACTCCCCCCCACAGTGCACGATGCTGGGGGTTGTTTTTTATTGGTTTGTATTCCAGCTCCAGCACGTGTCATCCCCTCATCGCCGCGGTGTTACCGGGCCTCAGTGAGCAGTAACCTGATAGTTTTGAACGGCTTCCCGGAGATAATGGGAGCCAGAGAAGTTGGGCATTAGGTGCAAAAGAGAGAAAGTGGCAATGAAGTTGTTTCTTCCTGGCAGCTCGAGGGGTTGTAGAGGGGTACACGCATTAGCTTGGCGTTACTGTAAAGCTGTGGGTGCAAAGGGGTTGTAAAGTTTGATGCGAGCGTCTATGTGCACTCTCATTCCCACTTAAGAGCCAAAGCTCTTTCCTCTGCATGAAGCATTAGATGCAGAAGTTTGACGTTTACATGCTACGTGACGGGTTTATTGGTGAAAGTGCCTTTGTTTTGGGTAGTAGCCGGCTAACCATCTGGAGAATTAGCGGTGAAGCTTGTGGACCAGGGGCACTCAGCCAATGGAGAAAGTGCAGGCCTTGAGCTCTGATCTAATCTCTCAAACATCATGCCAACATCAGGCTGTCATGAGAATAAAATTCAGCCTGGTGATTGTATTTAGAAATACGTACACTATGTAAACACTGAAGAAAACTTTTACCAGAACAACAGTAAAAACATTTGTAAGCAAGCGGGGAAATTAGCAAAGAAAAGCAGCACAAAACTAATTGCAGATATTGTGGAGTCTTACAGGCATGGGAAGAAAACAACTTCTGTTGCATGGTAGCATATTTTAACATTTGTGGGAACAAAATTAGGTTTTTGTTTCTTTTGTTTTTTATGGAAATTGTGCCCGGGACTCACCACTTTTTTTTTTTTTTGTGATGTAATTTCAGTTAAAAAATGTCCCTTCCCTCTGGGGCTCGCAGGCTGGTGGTATTTCATGCCTGTTTGTTTTGAACATGGAGCTCACAGGTTTTAATGAGGTTTTGAGTGTGTGTGTGTGTGTGTGTCCATGCTTCAGTGTGTAGATATTAGTATAAATTAGCGTCTAATAGATGGTGTCATCTATTTTGTTTCCACCCCCCTGTCATTTAGGGCTGCGATCTGTCATGTTTCCACCCTACGCACCCCCTGCGGCCATACATACACACACACATGCAGCTGTCAACAACACTAACATATGGGTCTGTGCTGTGTGTGTTCACTCCCCCCTGGGGACAAACCTCAGACTTTCATACATACACAACTAGGTGATGGGCTAATGCATGGTAAATGATATCAATAACTTCAGCCTGGTGTTTATTAGCCTGTGCCTCCTTTGTCTGGCTAGGTGTGTGTGTGTTTGTGTGATAGGGTGGGGGTTGTAGATGGATGGAGTGTGTACATTCACTCCATAACAAAGCTCATCCGAGCCCTCATTGCTCTTTTCACAGCTAAACCCGCTTATTTTATTCTGTATGTTCCCCATACATTTTTTTTTTCAACTATGACTTTTAATGAGTCTCATCTCTCATAGTCTCTGCATTTGAGCATATGGTACTTTTTTATTGATGAGTCCCAATTAAGCCGACTTCCTCATCAGACGATCCTTGATCAGTGGAGCTGATAGCGGCGTTTTGATGGATTTTTATTTTTTCCTTGTCATCTTCCCACAAAGAGGCTCCTCCGTCACAGCCCTCACTTAGACAGCCTTTGTTCCCACTTAAAACATTCACTCCTCGCCACTTGGGGATATGCATGCCCTAAATAACTACACATACTCTTAGATCATGCAATGGTGCAGATACCCAGTTCTCTTCTCTTTGTGAGAGGAATAGGAAAAGCCCCTGACCTGCCAAATCTAGTTTATGTGTGAGGATGAAGACAAAACACATTTGATCAACGTTCGTCATCCAGCTCCATGCTTATGTTGGGTTTTTGTTGGATTCAGGAAGTGTGAA
Organism: Pseudochromis fuscus; assembly: GCA_900323345.1. NCBI lineage: Eukaryota > Metazoa > Chordata > Actinopteri > Pseudochromidae > Pseudochromis > Pseudochromis fuscus. Next base: position 86,136 of record OOFC01018585.1, read on the forward strand.
CTAGGATGAAAAAGAAAATAATCGGGAATTCTAATTTTGGACTGTCCTGACCTTGTAAACAATGGTATTCTTTACAGTCTGATGAAGGCTGAGAGGGGCTTAAACCTCAGGGGAATTATGATAATCAGGTAGCACAAATAGCCTTTCATTCAGCCTGCATACTGTGCTTCATCAGTAATCAAATTACTGAGTGATAAGTCAGTAAAACTGGGCAAATACATGCCAAGAAGAGAATATAATAAAACCCAGGTATGATAAAAATAAATATTCCAAGTCTCAGTTACCACTTATGAAACTGGAGGATTTCTCAGCTGCCAGTTGAGGCAACCCATAATTGCACAGTCAACAGTACAAGTTTAGATTTGGAAAAAAAACTACAAGTTTGCAGCTCTTTGTTTCAGACCTGATGTCTGTAACTTTTGACATGTCTGTGGTTTCAAACTTCAGCAAAGATTGTTTAGCATCTTGTGTTGAGCTTGTTCTGAGGTCTCTCCTTGTTGTTGACATGTGCGTATCTACAGAATAGAATAGCTTTGACTGGCCGATCAAGTAACCTTATAGACAAATCTCATATGCACTACTGCACTAGGTCTTTAAAATAGTGTAGGATTCCCTATATGGTAAGTATTGGACAAATTAAAAATGGCTTGATTTTGGTGCTGGATGAAAAATTAAGCAATCACCAAAGTTATTTCAATTAATCCTCTGGGAACCAAGAGTATCTGTATAAAAATCTCATGGCAGTGCATCAAGTATTTGTTGACACTTGTCCAAAGCAGTGGAGTTACTAAGTGCCACGCTGCATTTGTGTTTTAAAAACTTCATGAATTTAAGCTGAGAAAAAACAAAAAGAATCTGGCCAGTTAAAAGTAAGGAGATGCCAGAATTGGGCAAATTCTCTGCTGCTGGTCTCTGTACAAGTTGGAGGCGTTGGACAGACTTTTGATTTAGACACGGATAAAAAGTGAACTGTGAACCGTGTAGGACGAGCAAAGCAGAAACGCTTTGCTGTAGCTGTTGGATGACTGAGGATGACTGTGAAAGAATAAAGTGACATGATAAAAAGGTTACCTAAAGGCCAGAGGATCTCTGAGGGACCTCCTTCACATCGCTCTGTCTCTGTCCCCGCTCACCATCCCATTTGTCCCCTTTCTGTCTTTTCTTTTTGGAGCAAAAAATACAAACACATTGCTTTTCCAAAGACCCTCCGAGATATCGAGGGCCAGCCTGCTCGGTAATTGGTCTTCATTATAACATTACATAATCTTTCAGGAAACTATAAGGGATTGACAACAGATGTATGACTTCCTACCATGAACATGCATATGTAGCGCATGTGGCGAAGGCGGGTGAGACACAGAAAAAAGAGAGAAATAGAGGAAGAGAATAGGAATGAGAGCCCCAGATGGTGGCCAATTATGTGATGCTGGGAGTTAAAGTGAGGAACAAAGGAGCTCATCACAGCCTGAGAAATGAAATGCTCTCCAGAGAGACACCGTGAATCTCTCCGAGCACTTCCTACCACCCTTTTGTCTCATGGAAGAGTCAGGGTTCAGAAATAATTGGTAACAGTCTGAAGTGGGGGTTTCAAGATGATACAAAGAGTGTCATATTTGAACACAAAGGCCGTCAATGCAGCGTCAAGATAAGGTTGCGAGAGGGATGAGAGCCTCTTACGCCAACCCTAAGAGCTCGGGATTTTTCGTTTTGTAGCCAATCCAGATCAGTTAACTTGGCTGTTAATACATTTCTCCCAGTGTTTCTCTCATTGTTTCTGCTGCTAAGTAACAAATCAGAGCCTGAGACGTGAAGAGAATTGTACAGCAAATGGAAACAAGAGCAGAAAGAGAAGCAGGAAGGGGTCATTAATAATGACAAGTAGACTTTCAGTTACCACCCCGCTCTTTGTCGCCCTGCTGCTTTGGAAACAGTCGCTGCTTATCCAGTTTTTATCGATGGAGACTACTGCTAGCAAAACAATAAATGATAACAAAATATATTTTAGTCAATATCAAAAAAAAAACCATTTGATTATGCTCCGCTGTTCGTGTTTCCCTGTAACAGCAGTTCTTGTTTTGTATCCTTGGATATTCTAAGAAATGTAATTCTGGTCCGGGGTATTCCTCTCCACCTCTAATTCACATATAAACCTCGTACACACACACACACACACACACACACGTCCCCTGGCTGTTCTCAAGCTGAGGAATTATAGACAACAGATGACATTGAGGGGAAAGTGAATCACCTCATCCTTCTCATCATGGTCCCAGTCTGACTCTCTGAGGGATAAAGCTCATTTCATGCTCGGCTCTGCCTGCCGGCGCACTGCCCTGCAAGGCTCAACCCCCGTGGATATGTGTGGGCTTCACCTCAGCTGTGGGTCTGTGAAATCTCTGTGTGGTCAATGGACAAGTGTCTGGAGATGTGCCCTTTGTTGCTGCTCTGTCCTTTTTAATCTATAACTGGTCTTTACCTGCTGCCTGTAAAAATATACAAAATATATCATGTTAGATTATTGTGATATTGCATTCACAACCAGAAAAAGAGAGAGGCCGCATCAGTCGTTTCTCCAAACCACATTGTTTGCATTTAAGTGACAAAGCCGTCCAGCGACCGTAGTAATTGTTACTCTTGCTTCAGATCTGTTTTCCATTAGGAGCAAAGAAAGAAGTCCTGTCGATCTACAGAGGGCAGACGAGGGTTTCCACCCTGCAGTCAACACTGGTTTCTTTTAACCATGACTGCTGTGGTTCTGTAACTGTAACAAAGTGGCCACCTCTAACCTTAAAGTAGTCATTTGATCCCAAATCATTATGTTCCCTGAATTCCTTTAACCAAATTCTTTGTGCATGTGAACCCAAGCAAACCTCAACCATAGTGACGTCAGATCAGAAAAAGCTTACGTGTCTTTTTAGGGGATTCAGGCAGCTTCCCATCTGTCCACCAAGTTGTCCTCCTGTGTCTTTACAGAGACACCGTCAGTGTCTCTCTGCTTTTTTTTGTTTTTTTTTAATCCCCAAACCCCAGTGAGACCAGAATACTTTCTCCCTTTGCCTCTTGTTGTTGTTGGCAGCCTTCCGTCCAATATTACAGTAAATGGGCCTGAGCAACACACTGTGTCCCAGCGTGGAGAGCCTGTTCTGGCTTTCAAGTGGGCAGCCAGGGGACCAGAGCTCTTCCTGCAGTGGTAAGATGCGATGGATACCCATCTGTGGCTGACTTTGGCTCAGGGCAGGCTTTCGAGCCCCACACTGTAGCCTGGGGGTTGCTGGTGATGGGCTTGGACAGTTACAAAGCTGTACTGTTTACTCAAATGCCACTTTGTTAAAATGTTCTCCTCCGTTGTTTGTTTGGACACGATGATTGTGCAGGAACTTCGATGCTTTCCACATGGCCAGAGCTGAGGTCTGAGATTGAGCAAGTATTTGCCCACTGTGGTTCTGCACTTCATTATGCAGGAAGGTTGATCCTCACAAGGACTCAGAGAGGTCTACGTTCCTCTAGAAACTAGAAATATGGTTAAGAGGCCAGTAGGGCAATGGTCTGCATCACAAATAATAAATATTGGCAGAATGCTTTCTTGTTTGATGGTGAATTGTGGTGGTTTTAGTCCAAAGGAGACACAATTGAGGTTGGCTGACTATTCAAGAAGTTGAATTCGTAACCTTAGTAGGTAAACTTTGTTTCGTGAGGTCTTTCTACAGGGACGTTAGAAGTAACCATGATCTATCAAGCAGTCCATGTAAAGCTTGTATCTTGGTTAAGCACACTGGAGAAGGTTCAGTGGGTACTTTTCACCACACATCCCCACTACACCCTGACTGCTGTATTTCACTAAACGTTTCCCCAGAAGCGTCCCCAAGAATCTGTCAGGTAGTATAATGTGTCAGAGGGGCTTTGGACATCCTGGTTTCTCATTCTGCAAGCTCAGCAGGAGCTTTGTAAAACATCCACGGACCACTGATAGTTACACTTTGCATGAGCAGAAAGTGGTTTAGATCTAATGATGTGAAGTGAGGTCGCCTTACCCAGCGAGATGGGAGAAACAGCAGGAAAACAGCAAATGGTTTGGCCATCATGGTCACGAGGTTTCGATATTGTCTGTCCGTACTTTCCGCTCACTTTTCTATTTTATTGTTCATTGAGATCTCTGTTAAGAATTCCAGTCATTGTTGAAAGTCTCCCAAGAACAATAGGTATGTGTGTGTACTCATTCATAGGGTGCTCCTTGTCCTTGAACCCCGCAGTCTTTGTTGAAGTACATGTCTATCTGTGTGTATGCCTCAGTAAGCTGTCAGATCTATCTTTATGCGCTCTAGCTGACCCCCAAAGCCCCAATAGCTCCTCCACTGCCACTGTCAGTAAGTAAAGACAGGGATGTGCTTGTGAAGGTGTGCAGTGCTTTTGCTAGTCATGCCTTACCGCAAGAGTGCTCATAATTTCTTGGAAGACAGTTGGATGAGTTGGGAGTTGACAAAGTTGGTTAGTTTCACAAGTCTCTGGTTGATACCTAGTGTTCGGCTTGTGTTTCCTCTGCACCATATGAAGCTGAAACAGTAGCTGACTCTTAATCAGTAGCTTGAGGTACTGCAGCTGTTATTTTTGGGTTACTGCGTGCACTTTCTGCATGCTAGAGTGTTGCAGAGGCATCTGCTTGGCTCCTGTAGTGATCTAACCGTGTTCACAAGCCCCCAGCCACACACACACACTTACACACACACTGAATTTGCCTGTGAGACAGAGAGAAAAATGAGTGGACATGAAATCTGCTGGCTGTGGAAAATACACTTATTAATAGTATTCTTCCCAGGCTTGTAGGGAGATTTCAAGTGAGTGCAGGGTACACTAAAATAGTGCTTTTAGCCTGTAGCTTTATCGAGACTTTGACCTTTAACCCTAGAGTAATCGTGAGCTGATGCACAGTGGCGGAGATGTTTATGAGATCCTGATTTACATCTAAATATGGCTCGACAGTAGATCAGAAGAAAATAAGTAGCTTGACAACTGATTCAACTACAAAATAAAAGTCATATTTACAAGATTTTAGCCTTTGTCTTTTTGCTAAAAACTGTTTTTTATCAATGGTTACTGGTTAAATACTTTATATACCATAACCATTATATGGATTTTAGAAGACTTTGTACTCATAAGGTGTTTGAAGCAGTAGTTTCAGGTCAGGGCTTGAACTTTGTACTTCTATGTGTTTTCTCCCTCTTCACATTTCAGCAAGACCTTTACCATATTCCTTCCACCCCAATGATTCTTGTTTACTGTGTGCACGTACGTAAATGTGCAGTAAGTTACTGTACGACTGAGGGCTGCAAACCCCGCAGCTACCCGATGGATCAAGTTTTCATAACTTTGCTTATTGCGAAGGCTTAGACTTGTTGTTGAGTCTATGATCTCCCATGACATTCTGCTGTTCATATGGCAGGACCATGAGCTGTGCCAGGCGTTTGATCCTGCTTTATGACTTCCTGTCCCGAGGCGAGGGAGGGAGACTGCCCGTTTCCTGACTTTCCTGACTGCATGAACTCTTCTGCTGGTGTACTGATCGCTGAAGTCCTTATCAAATTTGTTTTTGTAAATGTCAAAACACCCCACCCACTTCTGAATATATCTAAAACTGAGGCTTTTTGAAATCAGGTTTTTTAATGTTTTCATAGATTGGATTCAGTCCCTCTCCAGTTCCTACTGTCCAAATGTGCGAGCAGCTGACAGCTGGCCACTCCAACAGGTGTTCAACGTCTCACTTGGCAGACACCCAGACTCTGTAATTAATTAAGCGGATGTAAACATATAACGATAATGGTTATAATGTGCTTTGACTTTCTGTTTAACCCTTTTACAGTTTGCATAACAAAACCTTTTTCATGGGCTTCACGACCTGCGACCTCAGTCTCTCGGCCCCTTTTTGCCACCTCAAATTAGGCTAATGATGATGTAATTGTTTTCATGTGGATGAAGTGTTTCTAAAGTCCCAGCAGACTCCCTGTGGGGATGTTTTGAACATGTTAGCTGTGTAAAAGATGAAGTCATTATTGTTGCAGTTGTCCTGTGTGTGTCCACATGTAACAAGTCAGGGATCAAAGCACCCCATCGTGATCTTCCACCTTATTCAAACTTGAGGATGTTAACCCTCCATTCACTGAAAACTTTCCTTATGTCACCGTAGAAAACTTGAATAAGGTTCAGTGTGAAAATAACCACTTGACTCCACTCTGAAGTTTCCCACTGAACTGTACCACTTTAAATAACCTTGGAGAACAACACTGTTCGCTCCAGCTCTGAGTGTTTCTCAGATGACAAGTGTTCTCTCCGCACTGCCTCGCTTGAAGCAGCCTGTTGCATAACCAGCGTGTCGTGCTGAATTCATCCGAGCAATCTTTTTAAAAAAAAAAAAAAAAAAATGTCCCCTGCAGAATGAGAAAACGTGTTGATCCAGCGGGGGCGACGGCTGGAGCGTGTACCTGTTCCCTCCACTCGTCCTGCTTTCAAAGAGCTGAGTGGGTGTTCATGAGGGAGGGCACCTCAAAAGTCTATTTCACAGAGTCGCAAATTGTTTGAATTATGTAATGTGTGTTGTATAATAGCCGGGAGAGGGATGTGTACTGTATGTGTGTGTTCCAGGAGCTGCGGAGGAGTTGTTTGGGTTGATTGCATCTCTGCCTCCTTGTATCTTCATCCTCTCCGTCCAGTCAAACCTGATGATGTTTCACTCGGCCAGCATGAAGGAGGCAGGTCAGCTCAGGTTAGATAGGAGCCACCGTGATCCATCCTCACTAATTATACCGCTGGCTGCATGGCATCGATCACTGGTGGAAAACACTCGTGTTTATTTCCTCATTTGTCTCCTTTATCTGTGATTTGGAGGGAGATGCGGAAGAAAGATTGAGGATCAAAGCAAAGAGAAAGAAAAGAAGCGACTTGGAGACACATCAGAGAGACGGTGTTTAGCTGCAGCTCCTCTTTATAAGCCTGAGGTGGTTTTCTGAACCTGAACCCTGCTAACACTGTTACACAAAGGCTGGTCATCATGACAACCCAATCACAGGGATATTTACTGGGAGCTGCAGCTGCTGGATTCTTTATTGATTAAATAAATGATTTTACACTCACAAGTTGATGGCTCTTTCACCCTTTAATAAGGTTTTGACCCCAAAATGATTTTTTTAACTCTTTTTTTTTTCCTCCACTGCTTCTCGGTGAAGGAAAGGGGGGAAGGGAGGATGGATGCTTTCGTGACAGAAGAGCTGACCCAGTTATACTAGAAAAGAAAAAAAAACATCTGAGATTACAAACCTGATATTTTGATGATGGGGATTTCATGTCCATCATTAAGATGTGCTGTCAGTTGTCTGTCTGTATTTTGCCCTCCCCTCCCACATTTTTGCTGATAACAGTTTTGAGAGATTGCATGCCAGGCCTTTCATAATCAGAATTCTTGTGATTAATTAACTGTTGAAAATTTGGACAAGTGCACAAGCCAAGTGCCACTTTTGCATGAAATAACCATCCAGTCAGTCTAATATTCACATTTTAAAAGGAGTCATCAGGAGGTAGATAATCAGAGACAGCAAATTCAGATCAAATGTTAAAGAAGCAAACCCACCCAAAAATTATTTTTCTGTCATTTGCTAGAAATAAGGAGGAAGCCTTTATTTACCTCTGTCTGAAACACAGACTGTATATAGGAATGGACGAAGCAACCAGGGCTCAAAAATTAAGCTAATGCTGAAGTGCAAAACAAGTTCAGTACTCCTGACAGCCACTAGATGCTGGCTCCAAAAAACTCTTGCTCCAGTTGACTTCAATTAAAAAATCATCATACATTTTTCCACAAGTCATTCTGATGTTTTTAGCTGAAGTCAACTCTTCTTGTCTGGTGGTCCATCAAAAAAAACAAAAAAAACCCTCATAATTAAGTAAACATTAGGCTTCAAATAGACAAATATGTATGGCTGATGTTAGCAAGATCAATAGGTCTGGTCTCCAAGGTGGTGAGACCTGAACTGGAATCTTATCCACATTGGCCAGTGTCCTCAGGTTCAAGGCTCAGACCTGCCTCATTCTTCCCTTCATATCCAAATATGGTCACTTCTGGCTCCAAGCAACCAACATAATGATGTTCAAATGCCAAACTCTTAGCCTCAAAACTCAACCAGCCCACAAACCAACAGGTGACATCAGGATAGCTTCATCCCTGCAGTCCTACATCCCTGAACTAAAGCAACAGAATTCTGGGTGATAAATCTTTCACAGAGATGCTTTGAAAAAATGAGTGTAGTTGTATTGTTACATCAGCAAACAGGTGATATGTATGTGCATAATGAAGTGCTGCTTAGTTAAAGGTTTGGGTGATATTTTTTTTTGGCCATGAGAGAGAAAAAGACAACATGATCCGGCTTGTCTGCTGTTTGTTTACCATCAAACCTTTCCTCCTCTTCAGTATTGATTTGACACTGGAGAGAATTTGTAGTTTAGCACAAAACACAGCAGCAGTTTGAATCATGTTTAAAACACCTCCTCCTTCCCTGTAAGACATCCATTCTTCAAAACTGTGAGCGCTTCTTACTATAAACCTCGGTTGCATAATACTTTCTCATCTCGTGCCATCCAAGATCATCCTGTCACTTCTTCCTCTCTGTTAGTCCCACCACCCTCCTCCCTGTTCGTGTAAACTTCCAGGTGACTGCGTCCAGTCAGCCGTGGGTATACACTTTAGAGTGAATTATTCAAGCAGGTCAGCAGCGGCGGCGTCCTGTGAGGCTGCACTCTCTTCATCACAGGAATTGGGTCACGCAGTTCGGATGTAACGCAACCTTGTCCCAGTCAGGCAGAGATCACAACACAATGATCAGGGCTACAGCTTAGTGTGTTCACATCCACAAAACACCAAAGTTCAGGATTGTTTATATTAAGAAATTTGAATCCAGTCTGCATCAGAAATAGTTGCTGATGATACAGAGAAGCATGTGTCATCTCTTACTTACTTTCTTAGCTTTGCTGTATTTACGCAGATTAAACTAATACCAGGTGTGACAGCAACTGGAAATCTTGTCAGCGCGAATAACCACATCTAAAGCGAACTTCAGCAAGTGAGTGAGCTCCGGCCAGTAAAAACCTGTAAACTGCAGTGATAGTTAAACCTGCTGTGAAAAGATTTCCTATCATAATGTCCTTCCCTACTTGCTACTAAGGAAAAAATAGACCCAGACACTCAGGATTATGTGGTTTCTTGATGTTCTGGTGCTTTACAAAGTCTCAACTTTCGAAAAATTCAGAAAAGTTATTTTACACCACCACTCTGGGTTTATAAAAAATGTCTTTTTTTTTTTTTTTTTTTTTTTTTTTTTTTTTTTTTTGGTTCTCTTTTTTTTTTTTTTTTCTGTGTGTTTTTTTTTTC
>OOFC01018586.1:0-10012 GCA_900323345.1 Pseudochromis fuscus
CTATGAAATGCAACAATGGCAACATTTATATAATGGCCGCCCCGGGGTGATGTACAATAGTGAACGTGGCAATTCCTGCATCCGTTATGACACCACCACTTTAACCCGCTGCCATAGCGTGTTAAGCATCAGGGCTCTGGCACCGCACACACACACACACCCACACACACACACACACCCACACACACACACACACCATGACAGCAGCTCAAAGGGATTGGCAGATGCACAATCGCCAACACATCTTTAACTTTGAAGCAGCCTTATCACTTCAAGACCTTGAGTCACAACGAGATTAAAAAAAAAAAAAAAAAAAAGATTTCTGGATGTTTCATAAAGTCCAGCAGTAAGCTGCATGTAATCATTGTGCGAATGTGTTTGTGTTTGTAATCAGTTGGGCTCCGGCTGATATGACAAGTATAATCCCGGCTAGTTGTTGAAACAAGGCTGGGATCTGATCAGATAGAGGAGGTTTTAGCTAGAAGCTGAGCCCGGTGGAATCACAGCCAACTCTCTGCTGCTGCTGATTACTGCTCCCCCACAAATACAACACAAGCCTCAGCATGAGGGTCTTTAGCACTATTTACCACCCTGCAGGCCCCGGGTCAAAGCAGCACTTCTGGAAAAAAGTAACCAGAACTACAGTGTTTGCCTGGAATCACAGTTTATTCAAGAGGCAACTTCTTCAGACGGGATTCTGTCGATGCCGCCACTTTGGAGCAGATGGCTCAGGATTGTTGCTCCTCGGGCGAGTAATTCAAAATACTGAGCCTGCTTACAGGAACACATCCTTAGTGCGGGTGGCCCCAGTGGGAATCCAACCTCTAAAGCTATTCAACTACACAACTACTGATGCTATTAAACACACATCTGTTTTACATATTAGAACTGACACCAAAGCACAAAGCGCAAAGTCGAGCTTTCATCATGGAGACTGGCTCCATCTGATATGCAATTAGAGGACCACACAGAGTGATGTGGTTTATGGCTGCTGGATACAACAGCGACTCTGTGTTGCTGCTCGAGGGAGAAAAAGTTAAGAAATGTTAGTTGAACTGAATTTCTGTTTCATCCTCATGACCCTCAGTAGTTTCTGAGTCTTTATGAAGCTGAGGAGAGCGGCTGACGTCTGTCTGTACGCTGGCTGGAGAGACCACGCAGCTGATAGATGCTTGTTTGTTCAGATAATGGACTCTGCTATTCAGACACAGGTGTCCATTACATTCATATTTGTTTACGCTCGGGTACAATTTAGCACCTGGATTTTTAAACTGAGCAGAAAATTTCAACATGAAGTAGCTGAATCGGCCGCTTGTCGATCTTTGATGAGGACACAATAGAGTTGAAACGCCGCTCTGTTTGCACGACTGAAAATAAGTTATTGTGCAACTCGTCTTTTCGGACGACCTCCATAGCCCAAGGGACACGCTGCACTTTCTCATCAATGTCTTTATTGAAGAGCTCTGCTGCCTATTTAATAAAGACAGTGTTTCTGTTTCTGTTATTTTATAAACTGGTTTTACTGAAAGAAAATAAAAACATTAGCGGCATTTCATTTTTGTATTTTTCTGTGTGTTTAACCTTGAGCTACTGTTGCCTCAGAAGTGTTTTGGTCCAACATAACAAGACAGACTTTGCAGTTTTTATTTGGGAGGAATTTACCTGACAACTCCCATGAGATTTACGTTTACAGCACATGATGAACTGTGCATTTTAACTGGTGTTTATTCAGAAATACAATAAAAACTCAGGAGTCAAACTCAAAGTCAAATCTGTTGATTCTTGATATGACAAATTAAAGTGTTGACAGAGTTCATTTTCCATGAAACAATCTAAACTATTGTTGTTAAATAAACAAGTGTGTTGATGTCTGAGACTGATGTCGTGGGGGTTTTATCTTCATCAGACTTACACCAAACTGCACATTCATCGTCTTCCCAGAGGCTCAAACTGTACCGAGTCTCTGTCTCTGATTTATCAGTGAAACCTGACAAAAACCCACCAGTCTGCACGAGGTGCTTAGTTCAAACATCACCAAAGGGTGTTGGCCATGGAAATTCTTGTTTCCTCAGACAAATGATTTAATATCTGTTTGCCGGGGGGGTTGCATTTGATGATTTATGTAAATGATGGGGTGGGGGTGGGGGGTTGCTTCCCCTTTCATCCCTCTCGTAAGCCGCCCTGAGGGCACGTTTCACATCCAGAAGAGGGAGGGGTGAGATATGAACTCAATGGGAAGTCGATACAGGAGGTAAATACACAAGTATGGAAAGGTTTTCAGCTCACAGCGGTTGGGCGGCTGCTAAACCTTTGACAGGTCGTACACATTTGGAAAAAGATGATTTTCCCTTCACAGCTTCCACCTTTCTGTTTCCTCTCCTTTTCACTGTTGTCCTCTCTGCTGGTCAACCACAACCCACCATCATGGAAACACTCACAGTACCTACAAAACAAACTGGAAGTTACCTAAACACTGACACAATAGCAGGTGTGTGTGTGTGTGTGTGTGTGTGTGCGTGTGCGTGTTGACCTCATACTGCTAAAATAGTGTCCACTCATCCACATGTGCAAAACCACTCACACACTGACATGGATCACTCACACACACACATACACACACACAATGAGCTGTGGGTTTAGCCTGCTTGATGTAAATAAATAATGCAGTTTGGGTGTAGCCTCTGTGAGGATTCAGTTTCCAGTATGGAGGAGTATTCAGCTGTGAAACTGCAGCACTTTGAAGTACAAAACACGTGATCAGCTCCACGGTCGCCTGAGGGAACGAGTTTTAACCGAGAAAGAGAAGAAAATCATTTCTACCGATTCTGTCAGAAACACTGTACATCCTCAAATCTAACCACTGGTTTAGAGACGGGACTTTATTTTCAATTTTCTTTGTTTGTCAAGTTTAATTAAGTCAGGCTCAGGAGCGAAACAAACCACTGAAGTTACTGCATTGCATTGTTAATACAAACTCAATACTTCAGTTCATCATTTCAAAATAAAAAGCCAACATTTGCCTTTTAGTTGACAGAAAAACTTCATTTCTTCACAAGCCTTTAATTGTGAAATTACTGCACGCAATTTATGTTTATTTCACTCACTGCTGTTTTTCCCCAGGCCTGTTTATTGTTTATTACTGAAGACAGCTTTTCATTGAATACCTGTTTTGATTTGAGTCCATATGGTATTAACCATATGGACTCAAACTACTGGTGGGTTAAAATCTGTTTTATCTACTGAATGTGAGGTCAGAGGATTGCAGGGATCCCTTTACTTGTGATTACAATAACTGAGAATCCAACACTCTTTATCATTTTTATGCTACATGCTTTTCACTTTCTGTATCTTCCACTTCCAGCTGTAAACCACACTAGTATTGTACTTCTATGGATCTCTCCTAATAACTGATAATTTATTGACTACAGCTACACTGTTGGCGCACTTACACTGGTACCTACTCGCTTCGCTTCGGTTTTGGTGCATTTACACTGGCAAAAACGTACCTGGAACTTGGTACCTGGTACAACTTTTCGTACCTCCTCTCCTGCGGTTGCAAAAAAGTACCCGGTCAGGTCGGAGCAGGTAGTAAAATCTTATTGGTTGGAATCGTCACTGTGTCGTTGCGTCATCACTGCGCGGCACGTAATCTGTCCCCGCAAACACGCCATTTTTAAATCTTCGGCAAACCATGCAGACGTGTTTGAAATAACGACAAGAAGCTCCATGGACTCAGGACGAGGTGCAAACCTTTCTGTCTTTAGTCGCCGATGAGAAAATTCGGCGGGAGCTGGACGGCGTGGTCAGAAACAAAAGAATCGCATAAAAGATGACGTCACAAATGACGGCCAGCTACACGGAGGAGGGATGATCCTCGGCAATGTAAATGCAACCGAGGGGGGCCGATCCCGAGCGATCCGAGGCGAAGCAAACCGAGTAGGTACCAGTGTAAATGCGCCATGTGTGTCAGGTGTAAGCAGTAAATCTCAGCATGCTAACACACTTAATCAGGATGTTAAATATGAGTCTGTTAAAATGCTGTTAAATGTGTGTAAAAGCACCATCTGAACAGGACTGTGTCACTTATGTCACTGGTGGTGAGCTTGAGAGTGAAGAGGATCAATGATGGTGTTGATGCACTGCTGTTCTCCACATTCTCATCATTCATTTGTAAAGAAAAACACACATTTATTCCACGTTGTGCTGTTTGTTTCCCAGAATAAGGACGACAGGCAGCAAGACACAGAGCTGCCTGGGATGTCACTCCTCCTCCGACACCCTGTTCAGCTGAGGCAGCACCCGTCACCCTGAAGGATGCGCCGGAGGATATGTGCAATAACACAGAAAGCCTGTCAGGGTGACTGCAAGACTTCTCAGCGGCACATTTCTATCAGAGCTCAGCAGACTTACATAAGGTCTTTTTGCTGTCATCATGCGCCACATAGATCTTTGGTAATTATTAATATGTGTATTCATCACTGGATGCACATGTTTTGTGGTTGTGTACTGGTTGTAGGCAAAAGTCTGGGAAGCCTGATCCCCTGCAGGAAGAAGACATTCAAAGATGAGCCATTATATGAATGTTTCTGTGTCAGACTTAAAAACAGAAACTGATGTGTGAGCAAAAAACTGGTTTCAGAACTTCACCTCCAGCTGTAATTGTCTCATAAAGACTTGTAAGACAGGTCAAGAACTGCCATTATAATTATCAGCTGATGAAAACTGCAGAGCTGATGAGTTCTGCAACTCTTTAAACCTCCTTTGAAAAGAACGGCTCTAAGTAACTCACTGAGGATCTGAAACTGAAGCTAATTGAAGCCTACAAAGCAGGAGAAGGCTATAAAAGAATATTAAAGGGCTCCCTGCTTGCAATTTCCACTGTCAGAAATGTCATTAAGAAATGACAGTGAGGCGAACCGTGGAAGTCAAACAACATCTGGAAGAGTAAGAAAAGGTTCGTATAAAAGTGCAGGCCTGCTGGGCAGAAAGCAAAAACCACCATGTGACTGCAGAGGAGCTGCAGGACGCTTCAGCTGACACAGGAGCGGTGATGTATTGTTCCACTGTGCAGCACTGATACACAAACATCTGGATAAGCCAGAGTTATTTTGGAAACGAGCTCTGTGGACAGATTAAGGTAAAAAATTGACTCTTTGGGCACAATCATAAGAGGTATGTTTGGAGAGAAAGGGGCCAGGATTTTTTGATGAAAAGAATACCCTGCCAACTGTTCATCATCATGGGGGTGGAAATATTCTGCTTTGGTGCTGTGTTGAAGCCAGTGGGACACAAAGAGGAGTCCAATAAATATTGGCAAATTATGGGTGAAAACTGCATGAAATCCAGTCAAGAGAAGAAGTGAAAATAAAAAGACTTCTGCAGTGGGACAATAACCCAAGATATACCTCAAATCCTGAATCATAAACTACCCCCAAAAAGCACAAGCTGCTGATTGATGCTCCCTTGACTTTAACATTATTGAAAATCTGGGGGTAGATCTTTAACATGCAACATACCGAACCTGATCTGAAAGAAAGAGGCACAAGAATCACAAAATCACACAAGAGAGAAGTCACATTAACTGTTTTCTGTCTGTCACGAGTCAATAAAGGCCTCTCATTATTCAGTAGCCTCCCACTTCTTGCACAAGTTATAGAAAAACATTGCTGGGAATATAATTTGGTGGAATAAGTCTTCAGAGTTAATCCTGGCCTGGGAAGACAATGTGTCATGTTCCAGTAAAAAGATCAACTAGGATTAAGAGTGTTAAACCCTATTCTGTCTGAGGTTCCTCTTCCAGTAACACATTGAAATGATCACACACACACAAACACACACACAGAGACTGGTGAGTGGATGTGCATACCGACTCTCAGCAGAGAAAATGACCTCACTCAGAAAATGGCCCAGCGTAACACTGAGTGTTGCTGCCGCACGCTGCATTCCCAACTACATTCCTGAATTCCCTCAGACATTCCTGCAAAATGTGGCGGGAATCTGCTGCGTGGTGGTTTCAGTGGTGGAGAGATGGTTGAGAGTGAGGTGAAAAGGTCAGGAAAAGACAGGGAAATTAAAAGAAAAAGGGCTGTAACCTTGGTAATTATCTCAAATGTCTGGTTATTGGAATAAGGAGAGAAATAAAGGAGTGCTCAGTAAAATAACTGTGTTGTTGTTCCACCACATGCTACTACAGCAGCATCAGTACATCTCAATGTGTACCATAAATCCTCAAATAGTTACTGGAGGCTTTATTTATCATAAAAACAGAAGGTATCCAGCATCTCACATTAGAGGCATTTCCAGTTTCCTCCGTTTGATAAGTTTAATTAGTCATATTTCTGTATGAAACGCTGGTTAAAAGTCACTGTGCTCTTTATACAAACTCAACACGTCTGCTCACAGTTTCAAAATAAAGCTCACTACTTATGGTTAAGCAGATGCATTTCTCAACTGGGCTTTTATTGTGAAATACTTGCAGGCATACTATGTTTTATTTATTTGCTGCTGTTTTTTGGGGGTGTGGCTATTATGTATCAATAATGCTCTAAAAACCTGACTTTTAAAAGCTGTATTATTTTATTTGAAAAGATTCAAAACTATCAACTACCAACACACATTCCCTCATTTGATGATGGTGGATCACATCAGTCCAGAATCTCTCATCGCTTTTAACTTCCTGTACTCTGACAGCAAGGACACCATGAGCCATGTTTAATGATACTTACAACTTTCAGGTTTAAATATCATTTGAAGAATCAGCCATATTCAGACTGGTCCTGTGTAAGTGTTTAACTCGACTTTCTGGATGCAACATTCAAAAGACTGAAATCCAGTCTGCACTCTGTAGACCAGACAAGGTTGCCTTAATATAAGCTCTTTAAAAAGTAAATTTAAAAAGTCTTCTTGAAAAGGAAAATGAATGAACACAGGAGCTAATCTAAAATATAAAGTATAAAGCAATACAATGAGTATACAACATGTAAAGACAATGAAAGTAAAAATAAAACAGAAGTAAAGGGACATAAGTTACAGTTGAAACAAAGCATATCAACAGTGGATAAACAGATTTATAAATATTGGCAGTTACATTATTGTCCTGTTTTCTAAGTGGGACTTCATCTTGGAGTCCATAAGCAGGTAGCACTGGACTTTAGTCGCATTTACACTGGTACCTCCTCGCCTCGGATCGGCTTGCTTCGGTTGCATTTACATTGCCGAGGATAGTTCCTCCTCCATGTAGCTGGCCGTCATTCGTGACATCATCGTCTATGTGACACACAGGTGTGGAAAGAGGCAATGGAGGAACAACTGCTGCTTTTGACTCAGTCTGTGGTTGTTTTTCACAGCAAGAAGACAGATGCCATTTCTTTTCTTGTTGTGTGAAACATGACTGCACAGTTTGCAGAGGATTTAAAAATGGTGTGTGTGGGGACAGATTACGTGCTGTGCAGTGATGATGCAACGACGCAGTGACGATTCCAACCAATAAGATTTTAGTACCTGCTCCGACCTGACCGGGTACTTTTTTTTTTTTGGAACCGCAGGAGAGGAGGTACGAAAAGTTGTACCAGATACCAAGTTCCAGGTACTTTTTTGCCAGTGTAAATGCACCAAAACCGAGGCGAAGCGATGCGGTACCAGTATAAATGTGCCATTTGTCACTGTCACTTTGGAGGGAACACATTTACACTTACAACCAGAGCTTCTGATGACTACTGGAAACAAACATTTATTTAGTCCCACTACACTATATATCTACAGTCTCCAGTGTCTTCTGATCCATGCACTAAGCTTTGCTCTAAAACCTCAAATTAACCTAAATATGAATCACTTGTAACGTACTCCCAGAGTGACACTTCTCAGCTGGCACGTCAGCCTGTGTGAGGCGGGCTCATTGTTCTCTGAAGACTGTTCAGCCTTTATTTTCTACTCATTACCACGTCAGGCTGGCCACAGTGAAAATATACAAGTGGAGGACTCTAAAGCTCCTTAATGCCTTCTGTTTAATAAAGTAATGTCTCCAGGCAGCATATACAAGTCCACACAATAAGCAGAGCTTTGGCTAATATTTGCTTGGCAGTAAAAACACTCATTTGATAAAGTAGTTCCAGATGCTTCAGTGGATATGAGATGCTGGGACTGTGTGATCCAGATTTGAAGCTGTAGGTGGGTCCGATTTGGATACAGACGTAGTTTCCTCAAACTGGGAACAGACCTCGAGTGTCCCACATGTAACAGCTTTTCCCACCAGCGTAGAACAAGAGTCTTGACTTAGGACACACTTTGAAACACAGCGACTGGAGTCCTGTGTTCATGTACCAACGTTAAAATGTTCAATCACCATTTAGGAATTTGGGGAAATACTCTAAATTGGACAGCGGCAGCCTCCATCCATCTTAAGGCAAAACCACTATATGATTGGTTCAACCACTGCAATGTGTGTCCTCGCCTGAAGAGCAGTGTCTCCAATGTCTCTGCTGTCAAAGTAATATACAAGTTTATACTTTATGTCCCTCTTCCCGCCTATAAACAATTCAATCTGAGTAAACAACTTACGGCTGTGACAAGTTTTGAAATCTACACAATGCAGCAGCCACACGATGTCCCTCACAAAAGCTAAAGCCAAAAATGTTTTTCCACATTAAGTCATACATTATGTCTGCACTGAGGGAATGAATTTTAAATGATTATTTCATTCATTTCCTGCTGTGATCCTCTGTGTTCTCTCTGGTGTCCTTATTGTTCCAGATCTGTGGCTCTCAGGGGGAAACACAGTGAACACGGTGTGTAATAGTGTGTGTGTGTGTGTGTGTGTGTGTGTGTGTGTGGCTACACGTCCTATTCACTCTGACAGGAAGAGGAAAAGAGGGACGGGTGGAGACAGGAAGAGGAGGGGGACTTACTGACTTAACCTGCCCTCTTAGTAACACATGTCCTGTGCTTAGATAAAAAACTGACCTATACACCCACATTTAACACTAAAGTCAATAACAATGACTCCATGTGAATCATTATGGCTCCGGCTGCACAGAATACATCCCAGTCGTGTGGTAAAAACCATTTCACTCAGTATAAGAGTCTAGGTATGTATTGCACTGTAACATAAAATGATAACAGGTAAAATATTTGCTTTTCAGCTGAGCAAATAAATGCAACAGATGCATAGTAACTGTGATGGCCACAGCCACACAGGAGCAAAGCCAGGAAGGGAAATATACATCTAGGTCTCACTTTAAGCACTTTTATTTAATTTGCAGCTACACCCCAAACATTTCAGTTACAAACTTCAGTCAACAACAGTTTAGTTTATTTAGTCCATTTATTTAGCCCTACATTGTTTAAATGAGTGCACACATTCGTACAATGTAAGGTTATGCACATTTTCTGTTAATACTTTCTTTGTTCTGAGTTACCGTGTTAGGTGATGTCCCTTCTTGGCGAGGAAAAAGGTATGGCAGAGGGAGGAGGGATATTACCGTATTTTCCGCACTATAAGTTGCATCGGATTTTAAGGTGCACCTTCAATGAATGTCCTATGTCCTGTTTTCATATATAAGGAGCACCACATTATAAGGTGCATAGAATAGAAACTACTGTAGTGGCTGGGGTTGTGTTATCATCCATCTAGATGAAGCTGCACTAAAGGTAATGTCAACAAAACAGTCAGATAAGTCAGTCAGTCAAACTTTATTAATAGAAAACAAACCAACGTCCTGACAACTCTGTTCGCTCCCAAAACAAGCTAGTACATTCACAATACAGTACCGTACGTACCAGTAGCTCTTACCGGTATTTGCGCCGCCTTCGTTGAAAACAATGTATTTCCAACTCCATTTGTCACAGTTCAAAGCTACATGAACAGCTGTTTTATTTTTTTCTCCGAGGTAACGTCAGTGACGTAGTATTATCTTTTACCAACAGCAAGGTACAACAGGTAGTGCAACTTTTTATACCGTAGTTAGTGCATCACAAACGTGGAGGGAAAAACTTTTCCCTGATTCAGTAAACACGT
>OOFC01018588.1:0-16421 GCA_900323345.1 Pseudochromis fuscus
CTCCAAAGCTCTTCATTTCCTTTTAGCCATGACAGTTCAGCTGGAAAGCCAACCATAAATGATTTTTTTCGACGGCCCAGTGTTTGGGACATGGCCTTTGGAGTACACAGCTTTCAACAACGGGACACGTCTTTTATTAAAAAAGAAAGAAAGAAAAACGATCTGCATATTTGAATCTTGTGTGGTTGTGCTCAGCTGATCAAAGAGCTGCTGGGATGCCACTCGTAACTGATGGTTTGAGGACCCTCATGATGTGAATGAGCACAAATTGATGCTACTGATGCTAAACGGTTAAGCGCCTCACAAAATGTCATAAGGTCAATCAACTTTTGGTAGTCATTTGACCGTGACACAACGTTGGCAGTTCTAGTGGTTAAACAGGCCTCGGAGCTGTGATGCACAATGTCTGTAAAACTCACTGTTTGAGGTGAAGAGGGAAAACTGTGTGTGTGCTCGTAAAGACATTCTGGTCAAATGGTGCATCTCTGCATTGACGTGATTGACAGGAAGACCATACACTGTGAAATGATTTAGGAATATCAGCTGATTTTTATGAAAAGAAAAACAAACTTTTATTTAAACTTAGAGGTCCATGTAACAATTGTGTGTTACCATGGTTTCTCAGCACAGAGACAGAGGTGAACACAGTGCAATAGCCTATATTAATTTACTATAACTGTGTATTCCCTACGCTATGATAACTTGGCGCACCTGATCCAGCTCCTCAGTGCCCCCAGATTAATGTCAAAGTCCACAATGTTCCTCACTGGTTTCTTCCCGGCCTGTGTCACTTCCTGGTGAGCTCAGAGAGCGACCGATTAGCCGGTGTGCACCAGCTGCACCAGACCAACCCGCTGGCACCGCTCCCTGAACCAACCTGCTCCATCTCTCCCAGTGCAGCTGAGCAGCACCACACCCCACCACCACCGTCCACCTTCTAACTGCTGGAGTTTTCAGTTTTCTCAGAGAGTGAGTCGATGTTGATCAGTACTGATGATCGCTGATGTAAACCTAGATATGAGCATAGGTTGGTCCACCTGCTGAGCATTTCTACCTGACGCACCTCCGACGGTGGCAGCTTCAGGGTCGTGAGCCAGAAGCAAGACTTCAATGTTTCACTCCTGTAATTTGGGAACATCTCCAGGGACAGCTCCCCACCGCCCCCTGCAGCCAGCCCGAGGATTCCTACTTTCCTCGTTTTGTTATCAAGGACTTTGTAACCCTGGTTTTTAAAGGTGCTATGTGACTTTCATTTACATACATATTTTACTTACCCCACACCTTGTCCTTCCTCTGAAGCTCCCTTGTTCGATCTCCTCCACCAGGTCTTTAAGCCTTCCTGAGTTTAGCACCGGTGACCCAGAGAGACATTAGGACCTGGTGGGTGGACACAGATGGACGCCCTCCATCCTGCTTGTGTGCACACGGCTGCCAGCTCTCTATTTTATTATTTTTTTCCTGTATAACGCAACCTCAATGCGCACGCCCCATGGCACAGTCAGCCAGAGGTAGAGGTTTTCAATAAACGCTAAATGTTTGCTTCAGGTCCCATGTATACACATATAGACATGGATCATAAACACCATATATGTGCAAGATTTTAAGGGACATTATAAATACACAGATAAAGATCCTGCTTCCATGGTTATTCATTCTGTCATGTCTATTCATTGATGGTTATCACTATGTTATTATATTCCCATGTTATTATCATGACCGATGCTCATATATATCCTATATACATTAAATGTTCCACATTTATTAATTGACCAGACTCGGTGTTCACATGTTCCTGCCAACCAAGGGCCCACACCCTGATACGATTGATGTGACTTTCTAAAAATCCTAATTTACTTATGGAAAAGTGATTCCCTCTCGTCTTGTGTCCACTGTGCAGCTGTTAGTGCAACCAAAAGCAACACAAAACTCTGGCATATTCCCAGTAAAATCATAGGTTTCCAACACTGCAACTGAAGCTGTTAACAAGTACATGACAAAGATGGCAGCAGTCTTGTTAGGTCAGCAGGGTCATGTGGCATCTAGTGGCAATATATCTATGATTTGTGTATTTTGGAAGGAGAGAGGAGGCGGGTCTTACCCTGGAACCCAGGTCACTGCCCAATGTCTGTGAGACTCATTTTATTGGAGACCAGGCTTTTCTATGATGCTAACCACACCTCTAAAATCCTCTTTCTGAAGCCTAATATCTACTTAATGGTTTGGGGTTTTTTTTTTTATCAGATGGACCACCACATCACTGATAAGAATTAACTTTTACCAGTGGCATCAGAATGACTTTTGAACACAAATTATTCACTGAGTATTTCATGATTGAAAATGAAGATTTTTGAATTGAAGTCAATTGGCTTCAGAAAACTCTGATGCCAATTGACTTCAATTCAAAAATCTTCATTGCACTTCTGCATTGGACTAATTTTGGAGCCCTGGTTGCTTCGTTCATTTCTATATACAGTCTATGCAAACAATAACTCACAGCACAGCAGGGGAGGAGGGGGGGGGCAAAATGAGAGGAGTTTGCACAAACACTATGATGTAAGGGGGTGTGTATTGAACAGAGAGAAGAAAAACTGGAACTTATGTATTAATCTCATCATGCAAGTATGAGTCATGAGTCATTATTGTGTAGATTTGGCCTGTCTTGTCTAAATGGTCATTGAATTTTATAAGAGCCATCTCATTTATTGTTTGATTCGATCCATCAGCTTTGTCCCGAAATTGAGATCTTCTAGCGAGACAGATTGTTGTTCTGTCATTCTTTTACTGAAACTGGATTCCAGCACCTGAATTGTATCATCTGGAGTAATCATCCTTGATCCAAACCTTGTAAACATATTTTCTTGCAGAACACATGTGACACATGTGTAGAAGGAGCTGGAGCTTGTGGAAGAGGTTGAGCACTGGATATAGTCGGCCTCACCTCGACGCATAGCATCAGCACCAGAACCTAAGTCGTTGAGAGGGGTTCGACTCTCTTCTTTGCTGGAGTTGCGCTTGGTAAGAAGTGAAGGGCCAGGGTGGGCTTTTTGATAGCCCCCAGGCTCTCTGCCTGTGTGTTGCAGTTTCGTCCCAGTGGACAAAAAGGTCTCTGCGTCTTTGGGTCGGTTGTCAGTGCCTATGCACTGAACAGCAGTTGGGATTACCTGCCCTGAAGAAGGAAGCTTACAGGTCGTGGTTGACCTATGGGTCTCTGGAAGCAGCTGACAAGTACCGATGGGTCAAGCGGTATGTGGCTGTGGCAGCCGCGGTAAACCATCTGGGATGGGATTTAACACCTCCAAGGCTGAGGCCATTGCTCTCTGCTGGAAAGGGGTCTTCCTGCCTCAGATGGAGGAGTTTAAGTATCTTGACATCTTGTTCATGAGTGAGGGTAGATTGGAGCCAGAGATTAACAGGTGGATCGAGGGAGCGTCTGCAGTGTTGTGGACAATGAACCGGTCCATTGTGGTGAAGAGGGAGCAAAGCTAGAAGGCGAGGCTCTCGATTTACCAGTCGATCTATGTTCCAACCCTCACCTGTGATCATGAGCTTTGGGTAATGACCGAAAGAACAAGATCGCAGCTGAAATGAGTTTCCTCCGCAGGGTGGCCAGGCTCAGCCATAGAGATAGGATGAGGAGCTCAGACATCCGGGAGGGACTCGGACTAAAGCCGCTGCTCCTCCACATTGAGAGGAGTCAGTATAGATGGTTCGAGCATCTGGTGAGGATGCCTCCCCTGCCTCCCTCTGATCTCCATGAGGAGAAGATGTTGCCGTCTTACCGGAGGTGGATGTCAACTGAACTGAAATTACAAAAAAAGCGTCATATATTACCATAAAGGATTGTTAGAAAGCACAGTTTATCACTGTAACTGATTTTTGAAAAAAAAAACAAAAAACTCACAGACATCAATATACTTTAAGGACCTGTGTTGGTGTTTTTTCTTGGTCAAGACAGTCAGGAGGTGGAGTGTCTATTGTTCCATTGAGGTAGGAGGTGACTGTCTGCTGGAGGTGGACATAGAAACATGGCTGATCATGTCACAAGGAATCTTTAGAGTGCAATGCATATATGGTATAATTAAATTAATTGAAAGATACCTACACCCCTGCCCCCTCTCCATGACAGGAGATCAGGTGAGAAAGGAGCTCAGGAGGGTTAAAGCTCAGAAAGCCACATGGCATCAGCTACAGACTGTTGAGGGACTGTGCAGACCAGCTCTGTGAGGTGGTCCTGCACCTCTTCACCCTCAGCCTCAGTCTGGAGAGAGTTCCTGTCCTGTTGAAGTCTTCTACTGTGGTTCCAGTGCCAAACACCACACACCCCAGGGAGCCTAACCACTTCAGACCTTAGCCTCTCACCTGATGAAGACCATGGAGAGGGACAACTTCAGACACCTTGTAAGCACTGGACTGGACCCCATCCAGTTTGCCTACCAGCCAGGCATCTGAGTAGATGATGCAGTCCTCTACCTGCTGCACCACTAACTGTCTCATCTGGAGAACACTGAGAGTACTGAGAGATCCATGTTCCTTGACTTCTCCAGTGCTTTCAACACCATCTAGCCATCATTGTTGAGGGCGACGCTGGAAGGAGTAGGAGTGGACTATCACCTGGCTGCATGGACCATCGACTCCCTCAGCAAAGACCACAGTCTACAGCATGGACACATGCCACCTCAGATGATACAACCATTGTTGGACGTGTATCAGACAGGAACGAGCTGGAGTACAGGGGAGTCATCAATGACTTTGTCGACCGGTGTGAAGTCAACCATCTTCACATTAAGGCTAGTAAGACTAAGGAGCTGGTGATAGACTTCTGCAGGAAGGTACCCCTGATTACTCCGCTGAACATCCAGGGTGTGGACATTGACACTCTGGACAACTACAAATACCTGGGTGTTCACCTGAACAACAAACTGGACTACAAACACAGATGTCCTCTACAGGAATGGCAAAAGTCATCTCCACCTGCTGAGGAGACTGAGGTCCTTTGGAGTGTGCAGGACACTGTTACAGACACTTTTTGACTCTGTTGTAGCATCTGCCATATTCTTTGCTGTGGTCTGCTGGGGATGTGGCAGCACTGAGAGGGACAGGAAAAGACTTAATAAGGTAGTCTGTGGAGCAGCAGGTGGGTGAGAAGAGGATGTTAGGCAAGCTGACATTCATCATGGACAATACCCTCACCCCCTGCATCAGACTGTAGGTGGACTGAGCAGCTCCTTCAGCAGCAGACTGCTGCATCCACAGTGCAAGAAGGAATGCTACTGCAGGTCAATCATCCCTGCAGCAGTCAGGCTGTTCAACAACAGTCTGACCCACCCACATAAACCTTCATATCCCCAACCACCCAGTGCATACACCCACATTTGTACCAGAGACAAGTTACCAGGAAGATATAACCAGGAAGCAACCTGGCAGGGAGACAATGGGACCACCATCAGGGTCAGAGAGTGCACCAACCTACAGTCAGGTTGTAGTGAAATTTTAACAGAGACTTGAGTATCCACCAACCAGCTGATCCACTGCAGGAGAGATACTGCTCAAGAGTGATGGAGTTAATTTAAGGATTGAAACCTACTCCAGGCTGCTTGCATGTGGTCGTGGGGCTTTGCTCTTGCATTCTCCATCTCTTTTCTCTCAGTGTTGGGCCACACAGCTGTTTGAACAAAAAACACTGTCAAGTATAGTGCAATTCTAGCATTGTGTATCTGCCAATTACATACCATCACCTTAATCTGACAGTTTAATTGTGACTATGAGACCACAAGTAAAAACAATAAAGGGTACATCAACAGGCGGTTTGTGCCCAGTCTGCTCTGAATGTGTGGGTGATATTTGACCACAGCCTGTCATGTGAGATTCACCAAGATGGTACAATTATCCTCCCTTTAGTTGAGAACATGAGCTAAAATAAAGAATAATCATATGAATAAATAATTGTGTAAGTTGTTTTAATACAATTCTTCAAAACTTACACAAATACAGAAAAAGTTATTGTTGCTATGAATGAGTCTATATTTTAAAATACTGAAGCAGAAGGTGGCATGAGGGATGAAAATGGTGTGATACAATACATGAGACCTTTAACCAAATATTTATAAGGCACAATTTTGAGGCCATTAGAGCAATCAAGCACTTTTTGAAGTTCTCAATGAGACATCTACTTTGGTATTTAGGCCCACCCTTTTTGAGCAAACTATTATAGTTCTGTCAGTTTAGATTGTCTTCTCTCAGCTGCGAGTTTCAGCTCTCTCCATAGATGTTAAATTGGATTAAGTTCAGGATTCAGGCCACCTCAGAACCAGCCAGTGTTTTCTTCTCATCCATTCTTTGTTCTTTTATATTTATGTTTTGGCTCATTATCCTGTTGGTGGAACCATGACCTGGAAATGACAGAGAAGTCTCTAATACTGGACAGTGTATAGTGTTGTAGAAGGTTTGATACTCTTCTGATTTCATTGGGCCTTGCATAGATTCAGGGAAGGTTGTGCCTGATGTAAATGCAAACCAACCTTGCAACCCAACGGAGCTGTCTCAATGTTTCACAGTGGGCATGTTTTTTTTTGTTTTTTCTGTGAACATTTAATTAAAATGACAAGTTTGACCATACTTCTAATTTGGGGACATTTCAGTCAGAAAATTGGGGTCTTCAGAAAACAACAAATCTTGGAAGTCAACTTGTATCTATTTGAAGTTTTCCTTGTTTGTTATCGTCACCTTTCTGACTCTCATTCTGCTCAGTCTGGGGTCAGTTTTTCTCTTGTGGTCACATCCAGGGAGGTTGTTACAGCTCTAAGGACCTTAAACATCCTACAGCAGCTGAGATGGTCACGCAAACATCCTTCACCATGAGCAAATGCTTGGCAGCTATTTTCTTTCTTTTGTTCGTGTTTAGTGTGGTCACATAATGATTCTAAACAGCACACCTGAGGATTCATCTTTATTTAAATGAGCTGAATAGCTGATTGGATTGAAGATGCCTGTGATGAATCAAAGTCTAAGTGATGAACTTTTACACCTGCTGGTCTTGGAGATGCTCCTTATATATAGAAACTAAGCAGCTGGTTTCTGTATGGATGAAGTGACTGACTTTTTGTGACTCACGAAGTGGTTTTATGCCTATTCAGCAAACAGGAATCCCAAGGTCATCATTAGTTATTTCTCCACGGGGGTCTAGAAACGTTAACATCAGCCTTGCTTTGGTTACTGCATACACCCTTTACCTGCAGCAAGAGGTGAAGCCATTGTAATATGACACGCCAGCGGCTCAGTGATAGAGCAGCCGTCTACCAACCGACGGGTCAGTGGTTCAATTCCTGCTCCTCCCAGTTGCTGTCGGTGTGTCCTTGGGCTTACCCACCTTTGCCTCATATGGATGTTGAATGAATGGTTTGGTGGTGGTCGGAGGGGCCGTAGGTGCAGACTGGCAGCCACGCCTCCTTGAGTCTGCCTCAGGGCAGCTGTGGCTATTATAGCTTACCACCACCGGTGTGACTGGGTATGAATTAAAAATGGTCTCTCTAAAGCGCTTTGAGTGTCTAGAAAAGCGCTGTATAAATCCAACCATTATTATTACAACCTCCACAAAGTTGGACTTCTTGCACACATGTACTTATGACAGTGTGATCCATCATGCTCCATCATGTAACATCAAAGACTTACCCTGTCCCAACCTAAGCTTAAAGTAGAATTTATGATATATCCATATCACATAATAATGTGATGAATTGTATCACATTTTAATATGATATTTTTTGGAAAGCAACAGTAATACGCATCCATACTTGATTGAGATTCAAACAAGAATTCTGCTCTTCTTACAGCTTCTTTGTTTTAGTGCAAACACAATTAATACGGTACACATAATAAGAGAAATTTTAATTTCAACAGATTTCCTGAAGTACAGAGCACTGTTTCAATGAACTATGACCTTGTCTGCAAATTCACACTTCTACAGTTTCAGGATATATGGGATCCCTGTTTGTTCATTTCCACTTTTGGGCACAAGCCACAAGGCTCATTAAAGATAAACTGCACCTGGAAAGCGGATGAGAGCAGGCAGCAGCAGAGGAGGAGGAGATAACAGTGCAGTGAAGTTGGACAGTCTGAGTTTTTAGCAGCCTTCTGTTTGTACAGAAAGTTAGAGAAACACTCACATTCTGTCTGATTCCAACCTAATAATAACATTTTATCAGACCCACATATCAGTTTACGCCCTCTCTGACTGTTTTAATTATGACACAAATCAGTCTGTTCATGATTAAATTTCCATTTTACGTTATTTCTCATGTCAGTCAGTGTCATATCAGTGTAGCACAGTAGTGTGCAGTGAGGTTTGTGACTGGTGAGGCTTCAAGAGTTATAAATACAAATATATGAACCCAATAGTGTAACTTAAATTCAGCATTCAATTAACTAGTTGTTTCATATCATCATCAACAATCATTGCACATATTACGGCCAAAAAAATAAAAATAAATTGCCTTTGGTGATAAAAAAAAAGGTGATTAATTTGTGTACTTGTGTTGGAATAAAAGGAAAAAAGGAAAGAAAAGACAGTAAAGCGAAACTAACCTGCATGTGTCAATGACTGATTCTGTACAGGCCTTGGTTCATCTCATTACAAACGTTATTGCAGAATATTATTCACAAATGATGCTTTATAAAGAAATAGAAAACCCATGGTTCACATACAGTTTGGAAAATAGATTATGACACAAACTAAAAATTCCTGGGGATGTTTCAAAATAAATGACTCAGAACTAAGATATCCACTTCTGAAAGTCAGTCCTGAAGCTGAATTTCCCCAAAGTAGACGATTTCATAAAGGCTGCCATTTTTCAGGTATCATAAAATTTTCTTATGGGCTCTCTCAATATTTTGCATGCATTCATTTTCCATGTTCTATTCCTTTAAAAGTGATGGGGACAACACCAGCCCAGCACAAATTACAACAATAAATCAATTAACAAAACACAATAAATGTAAACGCACTTTCATTTATACACTGCACATTATCAACATTTCAATGCAAATCTAGCCGAGGCGAAACCACGCGCCGCACGTCATGACGTCAGGCAGGCAGCGTGTCGTCATCACCTGTCAGCTGCTGGAATGGCTTCCTGGTTCCTCTGATCTGTTGCTCTCTGAAACATGGAAGATCGCTTAACGTGTTTAACACCTGTTTTTACAAACTACCACCGTGTGCGGGCCAACACACGAGAGCCGAGCCCCGGGCACAGAGCGTGTGAGGAGGGAGGAGCGGTTCTGACAGAGCGCTCGCCATGCTGCTGTCCCAGCTGCCAGAGGATGTCCTCTATCATGTCTTGTCTTATTTGGACTACAGATCTCTCAGTCGCCTCTCTCAAGTTTGTAAAAGCATGTGCCGCTTCGTAAGCCGGGACGCTGTGTGGAGGAAAATCGCTAAAGAGTGTTTAAACAGTGGGATTACTCGCAGTGGGACGGACATGTAAGAAAACAGTCGCACACTGATGACGAAACTGTTTGTGTTTGTTTAGCTTAGCCTGAACTGTGCAGGGACAGTTTCCTGAACTCTGCTGACACAGTTTACTTTGGCCTCACATACTGTATGTGGTAAATGGGTTTTCACTTCAGTGTACAGCAGCACTGGCTCCACACCTGTGGCTGGGGCTGTGAATAGGACGTCGCTGGGTTTTGGCTGTAGACAGTCTAAATGTGCTGTGGCTACTCTATATACAGTCTATGGACTCAATGTAGATCAGGAAAAAGCAGCTGACACGTAAAGGTTTTGCAGCCAGGAGTTTTAAGTCACTGGAATTCCTAAAATCAGCAGACCATATTGTTTATAAAAATCAACAGAAATGGCTAAAACTATGCAAATAAGAGTCCGTATTTGTCAGCTATTTTTCAAGAGTACTCATCACATTTTCTGACTGACCCAGAGCCACAGTAGTAACCCAGCATCATTGCTTAAATCCACAGTGATCTCTGGTTTCCTCTCAGGGGCAGGTGATGGTGTAACAGCAGTTGTGAACCCTGCTGAGAGCACCAGGGTGACACATCCCACAGATCATCAGTGAGACAACTTCAAGCTGCTTCCTCCTGCTTTCTGTACTCCCTCTTTGGCATCGGCTCCACCAGCACATGTGAATGCTACAGCTGCTGCTGTACATTGGCCCTGATGCCTCAGACAACCCCGTTGTTAATTATTATCAGTGCATAATATGACCTGGTTTGTCATGTAATCATCTTTCTACATTAGAGCCTGACCAATATGACAAAAAAAAACCAATCATTCATTACCTATATGGAAACCAACTGTGAACATGTGAATTGTGCAGCAGTGTTGGAGCAATAGGTTTTATTAAACTTTACTTTTCTTAAACTTTTGAACTTTGTTGAAGAATATTTAACATTATACATCAGCACTTTTAGAGAAGTAGTCCATCTTACTGCTTGTTCACAGCGATAGAGGAAAGAACATTTCATTTACATCAACAGTTGATTTCAACTGATCGGATAATTCATGTATTGATCTGGAAAATTACTATAGGTGTTTACAAAACAAATGCAGTGGAGTAAAAAGTACAATATTTACTTCTGATATCTACTGAGATCTACTATGTACAAAATACTGTTTATAAATCAACTCCTTTTTAAACATTCATTGTTTTATGACCTAGAACTCATCAAAAGCACATTGGGAAAATTGTTTGTTTTTGCTACAATCTAATGTGACTGGACTATATGTGTCATATTAAAACTGTCCAATTTAATAATCTTGATTGTGCAGTAGTACACAGCTACACAGTACAATTTCTGGATTTCCATCATTTTTTGAAACATGGACGGTAGGACTGGTCTGGATTTGGTGATAAATCTGTAAAAATCTTACTGTAAGTAATGCAATGAAGGACAATAATTAATTTTACTCCATAGCTGCATCAGAACAGTCGAGTTATTGACAAGAAAGATTCAGATATGTGGAGTTTTCTTACTTTTATATTAAATAATTCCAGTATGTTCTCTGATATTTACCAGAGGGGTGGGGATGATTTTAAAGTTAAACTTCAACCATTCAGCTGTCAAAATCTACATTAGTCATAGCATTGTAATGTTTACCTGTCACTGTCATTGCAGATATCCTCACATCCCACTAAAGGAGAGAGTGAAGATTGCTCAAAACTGGTATAATGGTGTCTGCAAAAGGGCCATTCCTCTCAAATGGAAAACCAAGTAAGCAGGCACACCGTGTAAAAGCTGAAACACTTGATTTTCCTCCACACCATCCAGATAATCTATGTATGGGAAGTGGAATATGACCTGTCAGACCTTCTACACTGTACATGTAGTGAAAATGGCTTTATGCCCCACAGTAGGATGAGTCAGATGGATCCATTCCCCTAGTATCTCTCTCTTTGCTGCTAACCACATCCTGACTTAAGATCCACACTTAACACACAGATATAACATTGACATCAGTCTTCTTATCTTATTTTGAACATTTTATTTTAATTACTTTCATCGACTTTAAGCTCTAATGTTTTTTTTATTATTATTCATCATACCTCTTGTCAGATTGATGCCATGGTTGCAGGTGGATGGGAACGTGTTGTTTCTGTCCCAAGCTGCTGACATCGGAGCGTACCATTTGCGGCAAGACTCGGGGAGACTCCAGCGTAACCCATTTGAAATCTTCTCAGGTCACACGGGTGACGTCTGTCGCTTTGTTCTCTCGGACTCTCACCTGATCAGCGGTGGAACGTAAGTCGCTCTTTAGCAGCAACACGCATGGTCAAATAATGTGTAGCGATGACAATAACAACTCCATTAAAGTCTCACAAAAAATGGTTGAAAGCTTTAGAATAGACTTTAAATAAGTATTTGTTGTGATGGGTTCTAGTAAGTCAAAAAGCTTTCAAACACTGAAGATATTGTGTGTTGAATAGTTCAGAGAGCAAAATGGGATTTGAAAGTCAGGCAGGATAATCGTAAAATGACTTATAAATATTTTTTTTAAATAATGTTTGCTCATCCTCATATCCTGGCCAGCTGGTAATAAATTCTGCAAATGATTCCTGTTTGTTTTTTTCAGTGATGGAAAGATCCTGGTCCACAGCAGGAGAAGTGACATGTCAGTGGAGTTATCAGGTCATAACCAGGAGGTCACCTGCCTGGACTATAAAGATAGACTCATCATAAGTGGATCCAGAGACCGGACCGCTCGGGTCAGAACAGCCTTAGTGTTCTTATTGTGATGCACAGTGTTGTTTACAGACTGAACCTCATTTTTTAGAAGCATGTAATATTCTCTAGAAAATGAAAATGCTACATTTCAGTTGCCATTCGAGTCTAAAACATATGTTCCACAATGTGAGTTCATGCCCAGATTATAAAATATGTTTATTGGTGACTTTTGTTTCTGCAGGTTTGGACTTTGACTTCCTCCTCCCCCAAAGACACAATCCCACTGTATGACAGAGTGTGGTCTGTGGCCATCAGTCCCACACTGAGGTAAGGATCTGCTCCGAATCACTCACAAGCTTTTGGTTAGCAGGAGGCACAGAGAGGCAGACAAATGTGTACAGATCTAAATATATACATATATATGTGTGTCTGTGTGTGTGTACAGTCTCTTATATATACACTTATCCATACGCCCGGCACTCATACTCGCATATATGTAAATGTGTACACTCAAAATGCTTACATGGATATATGCACATGTCCATGCCTCCTCGCATTCACACATCCGCACATATCTGTAAATAGATAAATAAATGAAAAAGGAAACAACAAAACAAAAAACAAAAATGTGCTTAACCACCAGGTCAAATCTAACTTTAACTTCTACTGACCACATGGGGTAAAACTTGTGTCCAGATGGTGATAATTACACTAACATGCACGCAAACAATCTGTGTACACGCATGTGAGTGATACTGTGGAATATATGCAAATATAAAATGTATCAGGTAAATCCACGTAGCAATTAGACAAATTCAACACGCTGTCATTTTAAATACAGACTTTTTTATTTGACATTAGTTTTCTAGTCCTGAAAAACTAATTCAGAGGAACAAATAAATTGTCCTGAGAACCACTGAACTGTCCTGGAAAATAATTACAATAATTCTGTGTCACATTTATGTATGACATAATATATCGGGATATTTTTACTATGAGATACTACATTATGGATTTTTTTTGTATCTTTTAATATGCTATTTTTATGATGACATACTATAAAGTTTTTGTATAACATACTGCACCATGAAATCTTCTGTTATGACATATTTAACATCTCTGGACATGTATTCTTATGGGGCACTATGCTGTACAGGAACTGGAAAGTCTGGGTGGTGAACCCTGTAGTCCACATCAGCCGTATATCACCAGAAAATGTCCTGGAAAAAAGTGAGACCATTGCATTGCACCACTAGAGGTCTGCTGTAGAGTTTAATGCAAGTGACTCGTTCACCTCTGATGAATATCTGGATTCTGTAGAAACTTCCCAGCTCCATTAAACACTCAGTTAAATACACGTATTTGGGGCTTGATTGTTTTGGCTTTCTTGGACCTGCCGTTGATGCACACTAGTTTCCCATGTTGTTTTTATTTTGTGTTTTAAATGTATTTTTGGCATCTACTATGGTTTGTAACAGAATTTCTTGCAAGACCACTGGTTGGGCTTTGTAAAGAGAATTGGAGGACTGAAAATATAAATGGTTACCGGCACAGTGTCAACATATAACCAGTGTGAGAACCTGCCGTGAGAGAGCAGAACCAAATTCTTTGTCAAGAAGTGCCTTTGATTTCTCAGCCATGTTTGCACACAGACACTTAATAACACACACTTAGGCACAGTCACTCACAGTAACTGATGACATGCAGGCAGGCAGATGCAGAGCACTGTAACAGGATCCACCTCGTCACCTGCTCGTCCAGCAGAGCGGCAGGGGATTGTCCATCTGGCTGGTTTCACGCTCTGTATTCAGAATTAATTAAAACTTAAATAAAATAGCAGGACTGTGGCTTTTCCCCCTTTTTAATGCAACTTGTTAAATAATCACCAGTTAGAGAGACGGGTCTTATACAACATCAAACTGGACTGAATCAGGCTGCTTATTAGCATACAGCATTTTGAACCCCACAGGTATGGACAGCTATAGCCTTATGCAGTTAGAAGTATTTAGACTGGTCCAGTCAGAGGCATGTTTTTACAGCAGGTATGTCTGTGTTGCTTTCTGGGTCTTAACGAACCTCTTATTTGGCAAATCTACCCATGACCACTCTTTCAAAATGTTTCTGCTTGGTGGCCTTTATGTCTGGTTCAGGACCGAAGGTGTCTCTCAGATCTGAGGGGAACAGGCAGATTATCCACATCATTAATTCTCCAATTTGCTAGCTGAAATAGCAGACCGTGCCTCAGCCCGCTGCCTCCTTATAATGGGAAGCTGCTCCCTACCTCTCACTGACCAGCGGCCTGGTTAATTAAAACTCTTTGGGAAACCAGGTGTCAACTCACTGATAAACCTATTAAACCCACTGCTGCTCCACACACCGAGTAACTCCTGCCTCCAGCAGCTGGGTCGGGTCGGGTGGTGGGTTGTCATTAAAGAATAAGCCTCGCTGCTTTTACCTAAAGTTTAATACTGGTGCATTAACGTAAAAGTAATGTAATGTGAACTGTCTTGTCACAAATGTTGATCCGCAATTTCCAACTTGGATATGAATCATGCTGGATAACTCTGTTCGTTATTTGAACCACAAATTTACTTTCTTTAAGAGTTTGTGACATTTATATTGAAATGCTTGTGTAGTTTGAGTGATGATTGCTTTTTGAGGTCACAGCATCAGGTGACTGAAACACAAGTGGGAATATTCATTTTGTTTGTGCTGCACAGTCACAGAGTAAAGCTGTGAGCTCAGTACGCAACAGACATCTGCCTGTGTTAAAAGATTATTAGTTGAGTTTCACTTTCAACA
Source organism: Pseudochromis fuscus (assembly GCA_900323345.1). Taxonomy (NCBI): domain Eukaryota; kingdom Metazoa; phylum Chordata; class Actinopteri; family Pseudochromidae; genus Pseudochromis; species Pseudochromis fuscus. The sequence continues at coordinate 14,977 of OOFC01018588.1, forward strand.
TGCAGAGAAATCTTGAGTTTTTCCAGCTAAGCTACAAAAATACTTTTTACAAAGAAAAAAATCTTCATTCTTATCACCAAACACCAGTCAGATTATAAAAACATGTTAATGAATATTAAGTGTGCAGAATGTTTTATTTATTTATTTATTTACTTATTTATTCATTCATTCATGAAGAGTGTAGGGAGGTGAGGGAAAGCAGGTTGTGTTAACCTGGTTACCACCCCTCAAAAAATAATCTTTGTAATATTTTCATAGACACAGGGCTGCTGTGATCAATGGGATTCATGACCTAGACTAACATGTTCATGTATATGTGGTCACTGCGTGGGTAAAAACTTTTAAATGTCAACAAGCAACAGAGTCTCTTTTTTAAGTCAGATGATAATTTTTCCATTATTTTAATGTTAGTCTCTAAGTTTTTACTCTGCCTTTCTAACTTCATCTCGTCCCTGAATGTTAGCTAATGCTAGCGTTAGTGAAAACAAAAATCTTGCAGGTGGCAGAGCGTTAGATTATTAGATTAACAAAAACTCATCATCGGCCAACAGTCAAAACTGTCAACATCTAAAGCATCAACTCACAGTTTTAGCTGTTTAGCAACATTTCAGTGGTCCGGCTGTTTTCATGGACGCTACGAAATCACAGCTTTGTACATTCAGGGTTTGAGTCTGTAAACTGTCACAGTGCTGCTCTAACTTCATCTGCTCCCTGAATAAGTTTCAAATTACTGTTGCTGACGTCACACAGTTTGCAAAACACAGAACTATTTCAAAGGACAACTCGGTGTCTTTTTTAGAGTCTTGGTTTCCAGGAGTTTTCCAGGATTAAAAATCAGGTTTCAAGTTTTCCAAGAGGCAAGTGTCCCTGCTTCTTAGATGTATTTTACCGTATGGTTGGATTTGAGATTTGCACAGATCTCATCTTATCTCTCCTGATCACAGATAGCTCCTTGTATTATATCCAAAAACACTGGATCTTACAGTTCCTATAAAGCGATTTATAGTTGTTTCATGGAAATTCTTTCATTAATTCTAAATTATACTTGATAAAATTGATGGATCAGGCCTTTAAAAGTTGAATGTGCAAAGTACTTTTCACCTGTTTTTTTATGCAAAATCACACACTGGGGATTAGCAGCTGCCTAAACAAACAGCATCACATTATCCAGCTACTTGTTGTATTGAGTCCATACAGTACATCGCAATGAACTTGAGGGAAATCAGTTTGTGTAAAATTGATAATCTAGAGACTTCACACTACTCCATCCACCCACCCACACACACACACACACACACACACACACACCTGATCCCACATCTGATCCCACATCTGTTTCCATCCATGCTCCTGTTGTTCCACTGGATATCATCTCAAGGTCTGTTAGTGACGATTATTGTGGCTGTGGTGAAATGCCAAGGCTACTGCAGGACAGCCCCCACATC
>OOFC01018589.1:3477-19698 GCA_900323345.1 Pseudochromis fuscus
AGACTCAGGAAAAAAAAAAAAAAAAAAAATCACTCTATTGTTTTCATTCAAATCAACTTCCTCTTAGGCTGCATGAGTTTTTTTCCCCCCTCTGCCTTTTTACCATATTGATTTCTCCGTACTGAGTCACAAACAAGGCAGATTACCATTATCTGCTGTTACAAAGCGTTTCAGGAATCTTTGACTGAAGTCGTAAAAACCCGGGGCTTTTCATGTCTCTCTGCATCGATTTAACGCTTGTGAGAATGAATTGCAGATCAATTGGCTTACCTCCGGGCAGACTTAATGAGCAAGCAAAACACCGGGGCCTGTTGTTGTCCGTCTGCAGCTTCGTACTTATCGCTACGACAGGAACCACGAAGAGGAGCAGGAGGAGGAAACGGCGCAATGATTTCCAGTTTCCTGCCCCCTCTACACTTTTGAGTAATGCTCAGTCAGAGATGGTCCCTTAACCAAAGATGATTTAAAGGAATTCATTTTTCACTCTTGCCTATTTGTGACAACAGAGGTATTTTCTGTGAGTAACTAGCACACCTCACTTCCTAAAGCCATTTTAAAAACTTTTTTTTTTAGCATTTGAGTGGTACAACTCGTGCGTGGCACCTAATCTATGAAATATCATTCCGGTAATTACACTACAAGGCTATAATGTTGTGGTGAAGCCGACCAACACTCCATTACCCTTTGTTTATCCTCTTACATCATTTCCATGTCTTTGCCAAGTTGTTGTCGCTGCCATATTGACTTGGATTTCAACTCTAATCTCACTTTGTCCCTGGCCTGAGCTTAACTGCTTGACTGCTGTGTTTGAACCACTCTTCCCCTGCCTTTCACCCGAGCGATACACTATAAACATTTACCCTCTGCCCACCTGGGATCAATAAAGCCTGTTGCCATGTGGTAATCAGATGGCACAGCGAATCTTTCTAATCACTGTCTAATACCCGGCGAAGAGGTTGAGAGTGTGCAGCTGACGGTTTCCCCGCCGCTCCCCTCCCCTCGTCTCGCCGGCTGCCTGTCACCAGAGTCTCTGTTTATATCCACGGGACCTGACTGCAGGACACAGCCTCCGCCTGGCCTCCCCCGCCGCCTCGCCGGCCTCCAGCGAGTCCGTAGGTTCACCCAGGAGTCACCGAGGGATGATGGGGCTTTGAATTTCTATCAGGTTACTGTTTAGTTTGGAGGGGGGAAACGGGAGGGTAGCGCCTCAGTGTGGCTGGTGATGCTTTGAACGGGAGAGCGAGAAGAAGAAGAAGGAAAAGATATGACGAGACAGACAAAGGAAAAAGAAGAAGGGGTTTAATAGGTGGTCAGAAAGAAAAGAGGATGTGCTTTAATTTAATAGATCTTCACAGCTGGATTTTCAGATATGAGCCATAATACTGCAAAGGAGGAAGTTTTAGTGTTTTTGGACCTTGTTGGCTAAATCACTACCAAGCTTGAATAGCAATACTTTGACATAAATGGAGCCTCCATACATTGTCTCTCAGTGTTGTGGACCAAGCCTCCGTGAGACGTGGTAAAAAAAAAAAAGGGGGCCTCACAGCAGGAGCTGAGGGACCGGTGAGCAGCGTCATGTTGAGCAGGAATATTCAGCGCTACTGTAATTGCCCAACAATGTTTTAGACTTTGTGCTGAACGCGTTTCCCTATTGTTCATTTTATTATACCACAGGGTAAAAAAAAAAAAAAGTTATTGTATGAATCTGCGACCAGTGAAAGGTGCGCTGCTCTGAAAATGCAGGAGCACGTCAACGACTGGCTCCTACCCTACCATTAGTCTCGCCTTCTCCTGCTCTTATCCTGCTTTTTTCCCCCTTTACAAGAGAAAGGAAAGCAGCGCTGCATGGATTGCAATTCATTGGAGTCTCATTGTATGCAGTAATATACACTATTAAGTGGCAGCATATAGAAACAAACCTTTGATTAAATGGATTTGAATCACAAAGAAACAGCAAGACCCCTCCTCAAGCTTTCAGTTAATAAGGATTGCTTTTTGACTCGGTACCTGCACATGCTGACTTTTGACACCCATGGTTTTCAAGAGGGGTATTTCTGAGGACTCTCATATGGCGGCAACCCCAGATTAAATCAAGTCGGCTATAATAAAAGTATAATGTTATATTCATTTTGTCATCATTACTGATTCCACTGCACTAAAAGGCTTGTGGATTATAATGAATTTCAAATAAGTTCAATGTGCTAATGGGAGAAGATGGAGAGTAGTGTGGATTACTAATATTAGTTAGGGCTCTATGTTTCATTAGACTGTATTAGGAAAGAGAATATTCAAATAGGAATTTTTTTGTGTCAAGTTGTTCTTTCATTGTCAAAACAGACCTCGTCTAATTATTCATTGTCAATGAGATCTCGAAACAGGGTTTTGTGATAAACTTGCAGATTTGCTCCATATCTGTTTATTTATGTTATCCTTTGGCACAGGCTGCAGCTTGTAGGAATAAAGCACATTAGTACACACTGCTTGTTGGAAAGCAAGAGGAGATATGATTGAAATAAAGACAAAATAAGATAAATAACAATGGCAAAGACTGCTTAAGAAATCCAGTCATTCTATACATAGAATTCAAGAGCTGTATTTATCCGAGAAAGGCGTGCAAATCTATGTAAGTATCTCCACTGTTTGCATAATAGATTAGAAATTAGCATTTTTGTTCATTTTCCATGTATGCACAGTGCCTGGAAGAATAACACTCCATGCATATCAGATCAGCCTGCCTACAATTTTGCGCAGTATATTATTTGACAATCTAAAATGTGTAATTTGCATGAAATTGCTTAATTAAAACACAGTCACTGGGGGTATTAATTTCTTTGTCTGACAGTGGAGTGTAGTGAGGGGAGAGCAGGGGAGATGTAAAACGCTGTCAGATAGCGCTGTCACAGAGGCAGAAAGGAAATTCTGCCACATTTTTTTCCCCCTCTCCTAACGGCACGGAGCGATGAGAGAGGATAACGCCTGCCCAGCTAATTTGGGTTATGGTGGTAAACGGAGGCCACTGCACTAGAAAGATACCAAAGGGAGGGAGGGAGATGTGTGTGTCGGGGGGGGGGGATCATTGCAAGAGATAGGACGAGAGGGAGAGAGACTAGCATAGCTGCCTTTGTGCCATGGTATCATTGTTGTCCTCGGGGTGGAACCATGCCAGGCAGTTGACGATGATACAATCATGGCAGATACTATGATTTACCAGTATTAGGCTGGGAGATGAGTGTGGCTTGTTGCACGCATCTGGTTTGTTGTAAAATCATTTTATCATATTTGTTTAAAATGCATTACCATTTTTTTTGTTCCTCATGTGCTATCATGGAAATATAACCCCTCTCTCTTCATGGTTTTGTTTCAGAGATGCAATCAATTGTAGAAAACCACAATGTGAGCAGTGGATCGAAAACAGCCACTCATTAATTGTTGCCCACCCTTTGGTGCCGCACTGCACCGTGCCATTATAAATGTGGGAATTGCAAGTGGAAAAGGGCAGAGAGGTAGGCGAAGGATGAACCAAAGAGATTCAGAAAAATACACAGGGAGGAGGAACTCTTTGGAGCATGACAAAGAGTGAGATTAAAGCTCCTTTTTCCCATTTCCAGTTGGCCCTGTGTCTGTGTGCGTGCAGCCTGCACATCTGTACCCTTTTGTCTTAAATATCAAAGGCAGCAAAGGCACGGTAACATTTCAGTAATTCCAAAGTTACATGAGGAGGACATGGGAGGGTGAACGGTGCAACGAAGAAGTTATCAAACTAAGAGAGAGAGAGGAGGAGAGAGTGTTTCTTCTTTTTTACACTGATGCTCAGTTCTGAGAAAGCTATTTGCCGACTCTTGTACTGTACCACTGAGGGGTGGCGCTATGCAACAGTCAAATTTAAAGCTTTTAACAGAGAGAAATAGATTTGAGGCAGATAAAAAGAGAAGAGAAATAAAGCTTTAAGAGAGGAGGGCAGGTGGTGAGAGTGTAAAGACAAGAAAGAGAGTAAAAGAAGCAAAGCTACCCAGAGAGAGAGAGAGAGAGGGAGATGCATATATTGGGTAAGCAGAATTGAGGCAGACAGGCAGGCAGGCAGGCAGGTTCAGTAAGGGGTCCTTGTCACTAGTGTCAACGTGAGGTTGAGACAGAGACAGCAGCACTGAGGGCAGGCTAACGCTGACAGGACCTCCACTGCAGCCTTGACGGCCAGCTTCACTGGGACCTTAATTGGTCCTTTGATGTCGCTGGAAAAGGTGGTGAAGGCAATGGAAATGGGATCTGTCCCTCTCTGCTAGCATGCCATTATATCACTATGCACTCTGTGTTTATTTATGAATCACAACCTTTTTTTTCTCCGTTTTCAGAGAGCTCCTCGAGGGTGCCCTATTTTGCTGTTACTTTACCTTTTTTTTTTCTCTTATTCACTTTGTCCCTCCCTCCCTCTTTTTCCTCACTGTCCTGTGTACAGCATCCTGTTACTTTGTATCATAGTTGAGCCTCAAAGCTTTTGCAACAACAGTTGTGCGTTCATAAATGTTTACAGTGTAAGAAAGTGCACTTCTTCTACTCGGTCTTTATATATTTTATGTGCATCTGCATGTATGTGCTCACCACAACCACACCGCATAAAGACTGTGTAGTATTAACAAGGAAGGGTTTGTGTGTGTGTGGATGTGTGTGTGTCACATCCCCTGCTGCCTTTGCTGATCAAATGGTGCAACAAGGGTAAGTCCTGCTAATGTGGGGAGCTGTTTAGGAGCCAGGGCCTCCTTTTGAAATGATGATGATAATGGATTCAGTCCTCTCATTAATGGAGTCCGAGAGCTCATTAGGCACCAACAAACAAGCTGGCGCAGGAAATGCCAAGTACCCCCATCTGCCTCTGTCTCCCATTTCATCCAAGGATGTGACCATGTTACTGTCATTTACCTCAAACCCTCCCATTCCTCTCCACAGGCACAAACACACACCAGGGGGCACGCACACATGGAAACACACACACACACACACACACACACAGAGCAGTATTTTTCAGTCCTCAGCCTATCTATAGTACCAACCTCCCAGCCTCTCCGACCCGACTTCAAAGTCGCCCAGCCTCGGCACACTCGGCTAGGACTCCCTGAGAGACTCTTTCAGGGTTCTGGGGTCACGGGATCAAGAGGATTGAAATTGATCTTGTCTCTTTGGTCCCGCTCAGCCCTCTTTAGCCTCTTGTCATCATGCTCAGCTCCCTATAGAAGCCTGGTATCACTGCACCTGCATAGGAACTGGAAAAATTGTGATTTCTGTCTCTTTCGTCCCCCTGTCTTCCCAGATTATAATTTCTTCCTCTTGTTCATGACACGCTGACAGATAAAGAGCACAGTGGTGTGATTATGGAGTTGACTATTTTATTCCACTGTGGTCACTTGTCATGGTGTAGCATTGGTTTTTTGGGGGAGCAAAGTCTCCATCGAGGAGAATGGTGTAAATTAAGTCGAGACACATTTGTTCGTATAGGCACATTTAGTCATTTGGCTTTTGCAAACGTGTGACAGCTCTGATGGCTGAAGCCCTGGGTGTCTGGGTAACTCACCGTCGCTCCTTATCTCATTCAAGTGTCACAACTCTGGCACTTGAGTGAGATGGAGCCACACAGACAGGTGGATGGAGAGATCATCTTTTGTGGGTTTTTTGCTCAACAGGTTGTCAGGCAGCAGGGCAGATTTTTGTGTCCCTTGCTTGTGCTGAAGCTGTGTTCACAACAAATGTCAAATGTAAAACAAATTTCCACCTTGAGTTATTCGCGCAAATACGACTGATTTTGGAGATTTCACCGTAAGTGCAAATTCGCCCTCAACAGCCAATAGGAACGCTCCTTCTGAAAACTGCGATGACTGCCACTTTCGCCATTAAGGAGTCATGAGATCACAAACATTCCTCCATTTTTTTTTATTGTGGAAGTTCCAGAAACGGTGAAAACCACTCTCCTTCCTGGTTTTGTCAAGAGCCATAAACCTCTGGACCACCATGGACGACGATGATAGGTTGGTCCTCCTTTTCTGCTCGTCCTTAACGTGGACTGGTTTTCGAGATCACGTGACACAAGTTAAAACTTTTTCAACTTGCACAACTGAAATTTGCATCTACTAATGTTTGCATTATTATGTAATCGAGTGGGAGAAACTCACATTGTACTTTATATTGATACTGGGAACGGGCATTAAAGTAAATGAGCTGGAGAAAGGAGGTTGTGTTTTTGACTGTGTTTGTCTCTATCTGTCCATTCGTCTATTAGCAACATTACGGGAAAACTTCTACACAGATCGTGGTGATTTCGAGAGGGGCCACCTGATTAATAATTACATTTTTGGACAATATAGCATCCCTTTCTACGATAATGAGCCAATGTTGCTAGTGACAGTGTTGCTATTTCACCACAAGAGGGCAACAGTGTTCAATCTATAGCATCTGTGCAGCTGGATTATGCCTCATATAATAGGGTCAGAGATAATTCGAGGACCTAAAACAGACAAGGAAAGATGGTAAAAGCAAAAACTGAACTTTACTTAATACAAAATTTAACAAAACCACATATATATGCTGCAGGGATGGATTAGGAGAAAGTAAACTGGTTGGCAGAGGGGTGGGGAGGATCAGGTGATACAGCAGGTGGGAGTGGGTGGATTGAAGTCACAAAAATGGATGAACAAAAAATCAGAGCAGAATGAGTGAAAACAGGCAACACTGAGACATATTTATAGTATATTCCTGATGTAAATTAAATACTTAAGTGGCTGCCTAGTTTCAGTTTATCACTTTGTCTCAATCTAAAAATAGCTTTATTCCCAATGTAAATATTTGCCTTCACTTCACACGTGCCTATCGTGAGATATCGGAAATCTGTCCAATCCATTGTAAGCACAGATACAGACTGACAGTAGTGAGTTTTTAATGTCTCCTTCAATTAACCATCTTTTGGAGTCCAAAAGAGTCATCTGCAGCGTGTCAGAAAAGACATACTGCAGATGACAAAGTCTTATCTGCGTTGCGTTCCCTCTCCATCAGCGAATGAAGTGATAGCTCCTTGTCAGTGAGGAGGAGAGATCACAGAGTACGAGCTCCCAGAGAGCGAAACTCACAAGGGTCCACTCCAGCCTCACAAGGACTCCGTTATCGAACATGATGATACGTACTGAAATTATCAATCAATACGTGCCATTCTTTAGTTAAAACACAACATAAATTTTGCTTCGAATACCACTCCTGACATATTTCTCATCAAGAATTCATTCATTAAAAAAAACGAGGTAAAATAGCATTTGTATGATAGAGGAATGTGTTTTCTTCTCTTTCTTTTTGCATTATAATTATGGGCTTGAGGGATATCAATTAAATGTGTCCAATTACAGAATGCTTCAAAACTAGAATATAAAGTTGCGCCTCCTTTTTTGATCTATTTACTCGCAGCCGAGGCAACAGAGAGAAAGAGGGAGTAAGAAGTTTCAAAAACAGCCTCTGTTCCACATGAAAGGGGCATTTGATCATATTTTTTTATTTTTGTCTTAAAGAGAAAAGCTTGCCAATGAGGAGTCATTCCCCATTAAAGTCAAGCAAAATTATCAGGCCTGCATTAAGGAGCTTTAAAAAAAACGAGATATGTATCATGCATGTGGATATGCATAAACATGATGGAGGAGCTTAAGTAGAAAATGAGATCTGATGCCGTAGTGAAGAAGAGAAAACCAGCGTGCTCAGAATGCATTTAAAGTTAAATATTCATGTCATTATAATTCTGAGGAATGTGGAGCGACCGTATGATATTTTATTGAGGAGGTTTTAAAAATGAATGCTGTCCCTACTCCTTAATAAAAATCCTTGGCTTTCACTCGAAGTAGTCAGTCACAGACTACTGTGGGTCTTTGGTTGTGTGGCAGGAGGGAGCGAGTCGGGTCAGTCGACAGAAGGACAGGTAGCGAGTGGAGCTGGTGGACGGATGAATGGACGGACTGTACAGCAGCTGACAGTGAGGACTGTATCTCACAGAGGTAGCTCCTGGTTATCTGTAAACTCCTCATGCAGTCGTCGCTGATAGATGAAAAAGGGGAACATGCAAATCACATGTGCAGACAGTAACTCAAGGTACACAGGGTGAGATGTACAGTACAATAAAGGCTGCAGGAGTGTTTTTCAGCACATACATGACCCTGCTCATTATTTTTTTCTATTTCCTGCTCATTCTTTAAAATATTTTGATATTTTCCTTTACGGTGAAATCACATCCTTCTCTGCTGGTGATCTCCTGAGTCACTGTAAACTGTAAGCCACCCTGAATCAGTGTCAACTACATACTTAAAATGTACATGTAATGAGGGCACTTTGCTGTTGTCGTTTACTCAAGAATGTGACATTACAGCGCACTGTGAAATCATTGTTGGTACAGTTTAGTCGTCACACAACTTGGAGGAGGATTGTAGCCGATCTTGATCATTCAGTAGAAAACAGATGGAGAAAAAAAGGAGGCGATGGAGACAAAGATTGAAAGCAGTAAAATTAGCTATTGGAAAGAAAGAGGATGGAGTGAACCCTGACAATGGAGGGATGTGTGGTGGCGGTGGTGATGCCGGTGGTACTCGGGGTGGGGATAACTGTACTGCATCCCTCTTCATGTTAATTATCTTTTGTTTGCCCTTGATAATCCAGAGGCCTGGTGTGCTGCCTGTAATGAAAACCCTGAATCACAGGGTCTACATTTAAAGAAAAGAGGGAAAAAAAGAAAGTGGGGGTGAAAAAAAAAAACAATGCCGTTGTCATTACCACATCATCAGGGCATGATCAATAATGAATGAAATGCACATTAAGCAGGAAGAGGCAGGAGTTTATGAAAATGACTTGTGCGAATAGATTAAATTACAACTATTATTACTTCGCTTTTGATGTAGTGCGTCAAAGTAATTACAAAATGTTAAAAAAAAAAACGAGAGGGGAAGAGAAGAGATGAGGGAAAAGCAGGGAGTCTTTCCTTCCAGAGTTATAAAATTGAATTTATGTTACAGAGAAAATCATGTCTGAAGTCGACAGTGCTTAATGTATTACGCCAAATAACAATTTCTTAAAATCCTTCCTTTTCTGAAGAACGATCATTAGAGTTTGAATAAAGCGTCCACATCCCCATGATGAAAAGGTAATATAAACTCCTTTGTGTGTGCTTGTATGTATCCGTGTGTTTGGCATTGAGTAAAATCCAGCGTGATAAGCTATCCATTAGTTGCACGACTCCTATTTCCACTCTTCTTTGTCCCTGATGTGGCTTTACGATCACCATAAATCTCCCAGCCAAAAGTGTTCAAACCTGCCGGTCCATTAGTTTACAACTCCACCCCGGCTTTTTCTCTTCGAAAATACACAAGGAATGGCACTGGTTATGGATTACACCCTCATAAATCATCACCTCTTTCATCTTCCCCCTGATAGAAGCGTGTCATGGTGAATAAGCCAAACAAGATGGCCTCCTAAGAGCTGCGCGGCGTCAACATGGTGTTTGTGATAGCGCTAGTCAAAGGGTTTGTCAGGGGATTAGGGTGTTGAAAGCGGGGCCGTGGTAGGAGCAGCTAATTATCTATATGTTAATGGGACGTCACCACATTCTTTATTCTGCGTGCCGTCTCAGCCCAACTGTGTGTTTCCTTGCATGTTTGTGTGTGTGTGTGTGTGTGTGTGTGATCAAGGATGAGCGCAGGGGGGAAGGAAGGAAGGAGTTTTTTGAAATGACATGTACGGCGGTGATTCTCATTTGTTCAGGGGAAGTTTTCAAACTGTGGAAACGATGTTATTACACTTTGCCACAATCGCGCCTGTGTAATGTGCTATTTGCCATGCCAGGCCCGGATTTCGCAGATGGAAATTAGGGGAGAAAATTGCCACTAACTACTCAATTACAGCGCTTGATGGTTAGGCTGACCCCAGTTGGCAGCAATGGCAACACAGAGCCAATCACCTTCCCCAGATGGCATTAAATTAGAATAGGGAAAGAGGACAATTGCACATATTCATCGGAGAAAGACATTTGAATTACCTCAGATGCTTTGGCTTCATATTGAACAATTAAGTGCAGCGATGGGATTTTATGGGATGGTTTGGAGGCAAGGCGCTATGTTAGCATGATGGAGGCATTGTAAAAGGGCTCTGTCCTTGGATTTTCAATCTGACAATTAAAGAGGACGTTAGTAATTTGAAAATTGTGAGAGAGACTATATTGTCCATTAATCTTGTGACAATTAAGGAAACATTTAGTTGTCGACCTGGTACAAAATGTTTGGTATGTGATAGTCATTAAGCTTTACATCACTTATTCAAGTTGGATGAATTAGGCGGCGAGCATGCTTTAGTCTTTGCCGTTCTTGGAGAAGGTAATTGGATTTGATTCAACTGTAATTCCAAATAAAAAGAAAGTTAATGTTTGGAGTCTGTCTTCCAGCACTGGCTTCAGTTTCGGCATTCAGAGAGCGCCACTGAAAAAAAAAACACGCCTGATTTCTTGCTCTGCTCTTTCCTTGGTGTTTATGCCGTACTTGCAAGGAATAAATTGAGGTATCATGCTTTGATCGGTGTAATATTTCACATTTAAGTTGATGTTTGTGCTGCGTGTGATGCGTTTACCCAGCTGGGAAAGATGATCTCTATACGGCACTGGAAAGCGTAATGCAATTACCTGATTCATTTTCCAGAGATCACTCCCTCAGTTACATAGACGCAGACATTTAAAACCGCAGTCCATAATCCCACCCCCCTACACCCCCCTCAGTACAATAGTTGGACAAGGAAGGTTTGTTCAGTTCCACTAATGCACACAACATCAAAACAGCTAAATTCAAGAACCACCTTTGTCTGAAGCTTTGTCTCAAAACAGTTAAACTGAGCATAGAAACTGTATCGTAAACAACTGCATCCAGCTGAATGTTTGAGCTCACTTTACACCAGAGCCCGTTTAACCAGAGCCAGCAGCAGGCCGCTGTGGTTTCACCTGACAACTGGAAGTTGGAGGATCCCTCCTCATGTGATGTTTTTCTCTGACAGAATCTGCAGCATCTGCAAGTCTGTAATCAGTGTAAACCACAGTTTAGCTAAGATGTGTTTTCCCCTGCCAAGGGTTCACATGTGTTTATGTTGCGGTGGCAGACAAAAGCTTTGACTAACTGTAGTCAGGAACTGTGTTTTGGCAGCCACTGAAACCACTGGCAGACTCCGCGCTCATATATCTCATTTTTATCGCTAAATCAATGGCAGCACACATAAGGGAAGGAGGAGATTAATTGTTTTAGGGATAAGTCGTCTCTCTTCTCAAGGCTTTTTTATGTTTGTGCGTTATGTGTAATGTAGGAGTGAGCAATCATTGGCTTTCCTCTTTAACCTGTGGAGCAACGCTGTATGCTAGCATTAGAGGAAGTTAAGACATTGCATATATATACAGTATATATATGTGTGTGTGTGTGTGTGTGTGTGTGTGTGTGTGAGTGTGTGCATTTGTGCATATTCTACTATGGAGGTGACAGAAATGCTGATGGGATTATAATACAGTGGCTTATTTTCACCACTTCGGGCAAAATGGCTGCAGCAGCAATAGCGGCAGATTTAGCCAAGGAGGGCACTTTTGGCATGGAAGTTAACAACCCCCCCACCACCACCCCACCCTACACCCGTCCCAAACACACACACACACCCACATACAGATGCACACACACACACAATTCTTCCCAACTGAATCAGTAATAACACTGATTCAGTGACTTTTTTTTTTTCATCGCTTTGCCTTTTTATCTTGGCCAGGCTGTTTGCCTATGCATCGTCACTGGAGGGGCAAAACACATACCCGTCCTTCTTCCATATTCAGTAGGTGTAAGACATCAAAACATTTTCATCATTAAAATGCTTACCATTTGTGGCCTTTGTAGCACAAGAATATACAATAGATTTAAATCTCCCCATCCTCCCGGAGAGCAAAACAAAGAGTGCTATTAGTTCTTTATAGTAACGGAACGGCATCCCAAGGTTCTGCGCGGGGACCTACCTTTTGGGATCAATTATGTGGCCACAGGCTCTTTTTAAAAGAGCTGCACCTGATTAAAACTCTGCCGGTTTCCCAAGGTCCCTTTGTGTGGAGTGCTGAGGCCCTCGCCACGGCTATTTATTAGCATATTGTCTTTTAAAGGTCATTGTCTGTTTTGCACGGCCCCACTCTATCTAGAGTAGGTCGCCGTCAGATTCACTTGCTATTGTTCTGCAGCAGTGGCTGGTTGAATGAGGGGGGGGCAAGATGCAGAGAAAGTTGGTGGCTTTTTCACCCCCTCCCCCCCCTGCCCCCTCCTCCATGTGCAGGAGTTGAAGGTATTGATACAGAAGCTGTGGACAAATCATATTTACACACCAGTGGCTCCATTGGGGGGATGATGGAGTGCTGTCACAGCCGATGGGGTTTTCCTCTTGCTTTTCTTCCTCACCCCCTCTCTTCACATATAGAAAAGTAGCCCGGCATGAGACGATATCTTTGTCTAAATCAGTTGTCTCAGAAGTGCCTCGACAAAAGAAGGGAGCATGTTGAACATCGGCGCACATCAAAGAGGAGCTGTAGAAAACTCGGGCTAGCTAGCATGGCTCAATGGGGCAGACGATGGAGCACTGAGGGCTTTCTCCGGATGAAGCCGTTGGAGATGGTGGTAATAGAGAGGAGCACAGAGGGAGCGAGAGCGAGGCCCTCGGTGGGGCGGGAAGCAGAGGAGACCTGCCTGTTTGCTTCAGATGTGGTAAATGCTGGCTCCCCGTAGACTCCATTAGAGCTTCATCTGGCTCCTACGTCGAGGGCGGAGGGAGCGAGAAAAAGAGAGGAAAGCAAAAAAAAGGAGGAGCAGGAGTTAGGAAGTGAGGGATGAGGGATGGAGGACAGGAAGAGGAAAAATGATGCAAACAGAAAAAAAAACAGGGTCCAGGAGTGCTCGCACTAATGTCGCTTTTAACCTTCTGTGCATCCACAAAATTGCAATGAACTCATCCTTGCACGTGGATAGGTTCCCCAATCATAGTTTTCTTTCTCCTGAATTGCAAAGTGCAGCTATAATTGGTTTTCCTTATGTTCATGATCACCAGCTTACCCCACACATGTCAAACAGCTGACCTCAGTCTCCTGTCAGGAGGTAAAAAAAAAAATCTATGTGTGACAGTTACACCTGTGATCCCACTTCTCCTTAGTAATGTAAACTTCAATACATTGTGTATATGTACTGCACAGTTTCTGATAAAGCAGCTGTTGTTAAAACAAACTGTGCTGCATTGATATTAGTAGAAAATTGAAAGGTGCAGCTCGTTGGCCAAGAAGCAACATGACTCAAAGTTTACAACATAACTTTCAGGAAGAACATTTACTGTGGACTCCAATTACACACTTTATAGCAGCATACATCAAGCTCTGTGCAATAGCTTATTTTATCCCATGAGGTTGCATTAAAGCAATGTGATATGCATTTAACAAAAGTAAATCCACATTAGTTTTGATGTGTTTCTTTTTTCTTTCTTTTCCATCTGACAGTTGATAGTTGGAGACAAACAAGAAATAAGGGCAGAGAGCTAGCCTGGATTCATGGTACACACATTAGCTATTTGGCTACCAAGGAGACGCACATTTTTCATTTTTACGAAACAAAGGGTACAGTTCACTTTCTGTATAGCACTGGAAGAGTAAATAATGAATATTCACTGGATGAACAAATCAGAAAAGTTTAGCTATTTAAGAGTTTCCAAGATATAAATTGAAACAGATTCATTGTGTTATCTGCAGCATGTTTTTCTCCGTCTCGTGCATATACTACCACACATTAACAAAAGTTTTTTTCATATCAAGCAGTGGCTTAAATTGTAAATAATGAACTCACATTTCACTAAACAGATGTTAAAGTTAGTGTGGGTGTATTTGTGTGTTTTGGTTTAAATGTGTCTTTCTACTTTTGGATGATACACTCCTCTGAACGGTATTTAAATGCATTATTGAGAGAAGAGACCCTCTATTGGTTACAGCTGTTACACCTTTTCTGTTTATTACACTGAGAACATGTTAGCACATATATGTACCACAGTTCATTTTGCTTCTTGAAGAAAAATAAAATACATAGAAAAAGTTAATTCAACATAATTAACAGAAATGTGCTACGCTCCACAAAAGAAACTTTTCTTTTTTTAGATCGTACATGTGTTTTTGTTCTGTGTGAAGACTCACAGTCTTTCTGCCGTAGTGTAAATGAGAATCAAATGGGGGGAAAAAAAAGTGTGGAGGTGAGCAGTGTGTCTGATGAGACATCAAGAGACACCAAGGTGCCTCTAAATCTGCTGTTTCTTAAACTCCCTTTTAAGCAAAAGTGCCACTTTGACAAATTTAAGGAGAAGCGAGGGAGATGATCTGTGCATTTCGAGGTCACGGGGGAATGAGGTGCTCACTGTTTTACATCCTGTTGAAAAGACTAGACTCAACTCTCACCTGGTGGGATGACTTCACTTTGACTTGACGGGTGGGAGTGTGTGTGTGTGTGTGAGATCTTAAACTCCTGTGTGTATGAGACCAGATGTCGACCACAATATAAAGATGAGTAAAATGTGGATGGTGTGCTGATCCTGGTTTCTTTAAGGGGCTGTTTGAAGGTTAATGCTTGAGTTTATGGTCAATATAAGAACAGCGGTGCTCTGAAGGTTCCCAAAAGTCTCGTAATGAAATATTTGCGTGTCATGCAGCAGAGATGCATGTGCAGAAGCTGGTGGGAGGATATGCATGTGTGTCTACTTTCACGAGTGAGTGTGTACGCATGAGTGTTCTTGAAACACTCTCTGCAGCTCGGAGCCAGACAGAAATAGAGATGAAGAGTCTGTGTGGTGTGTTTGTGTGTGTGTGTATGTGTGTTGTGGTGGGTTTAGGGAGGGGCAGAACAGGGATCATGAGTGACTCCAGGCATCCAGCCACATCTGACTTTGATTAATTGGTCTGGCGTTCTTCTGTCTCTCCATTGGGCAACCTGACAGAAAGGTAGACCACAGAGCAGCTCAGCACCACCAGGGATGATCTGTCTTTCTTTTTTCTTTTTTTTCTTTGCGGTCTGTCTCACTCTTTCTGTCCCTATCATTGTCTCTCTTTTGCTTTCTCCCTCTCTGCTGTCAGCGGGGGGAAGACGACACACTCCACAGAGCTTTGCCAAGTTAGCTCGTGATGCAGTTTATTGTTTTCTGACAGAGATCCTGGATGTACACAACTGTCCCGCAAAAGAAAATAAATTAAGATCGCAAGGATGTTTAAACGTAGAAGCCTTATTATTTAAAATCATATCTGTAAAACACACAATATCTCTCTTCTGTCTCCTTTTTTGTGTTTTATAATATGTCAAAATTGAGCAGGAACAAGTCGAAGACACTGGTGATGAATTTGACTTTTTGCTTCCCCCCTCTCAAATGTTCTGACTAAATAGCACCAACTGTTAACATGGTAAATCAGAGGGAGATGTACACACCTGTCACAAGAAGAATAGCATGGATTTTCTCCACTTTCATAAATGTTTATGTTGCAGTCGTTTGTCATCATCACACTGCTTAATTAGCATGGCGTGCATAGTGACCTGAAGGCAGAAGAGAGACTTATTAATTTCTATTCGGCATAAATAATTTCACTCATTCGCTAAACAGGTCTGTGTGGTTTATTATTATTCTTGCCCAATGTAGATCATCAAATAAGACACTTTCATAGTGGATCTAACACGAAGCAGTCAGAAGCAGTATTTGGTTAAAACAGCAGGAATAAGTGCATATGTTGGAGAATGAATAATTAAAAATGTTAATAATAATAAATCAAGGTAGATCCCATTGGTGAAAGTGAGAAATTAAATTTGTAATCATTGTATCAAACTTTGAGTTTCAAGTTTAGAGACAGTTTCTGAGTTGCACATGCACTGCTAGTTACCAGTAGATTAGCCTTTCAGCTCCCGACAGGGGCTACACGGTGTTAACATGCAGAAACAAGTGGCATGTATGACTGCCAAGTCTCCCTCCCTCTCACCACCTCTCTCCCCTTTTCCTCCCATCCCTTCTACCATCAGTGTTTAACCCTGCTCAATTTGCCCGTCTGGATGAAACAATACTTGTGATCAGCGCGTGTAATGGCACCTTATTAACCCCAATTACCACAATTAAAACCCTGCTGCCACTGGGCCCCTTTCAAGTCTTAATTAA
>OOFC01018591.1:0-16242 GCA_900323345.1 Pseudochromis fuscus
TGTGTGAGCCAAACAGACAAGCAAAGCATGCTGGGATTGTGTGTAAATTTTGCTCTAATTAAAAGGTGTTTTGGCCTGAGTGTTTGGGTATTACCGCCGGCGTACACTCCACACACATGTCTGGTGTGTGTGTGTGTGTGTTGTGGTCAGCCTGGCACATGTCCCAGTACATACCATTTAGATTTAGAGAGGTGGGACAGAGCGAGAGATCCATGCTGGGTCATCCCCTCAGCCAGGTACATGATCAGCCATGTTTTCCTTTCTCTGTCACACATCAGTAAACTCCACACAGCCACACTCCACTCACACTCGTGCCCTCCAGTTTGTACAGTTATACTCTGGGTTGTTGAAATTCAGTTAATGAAGTCAGCCACAGTGGTGTCCATAGTTTTATTCTAAGAGTATTGCACAGCCTTGTCGTCATACTTGCTGTAGTTTTTTTTGGCCTCTTAGAAAAAGAAAAGCCTCAGTGCTACAGCTTAGTGTAAATCCTTAAATACTGAGACTTTATTTACCTGAACTACAGAGGGTATCTGGCCTCTATATAAGGCTGGCTTGATTTAGAGGCAGGACTTTACTTCTAATGTGCTCTTTTTCACAAGTTTAATTTGTCAAATTTTAGTGTAAAACCCTCTTTTGATGTTGCAACTTGCAGTTATTGCATTATGCTGTTAATACAAACAACACTACTTTTAACTGTTTCAAAATAAAAGCCTGTTTCAAAATAAAACTCATGCTTCAGTGTATAGAAATCTTTAGTTTCTTTTCCTATAGAATCTATTTTTGATCCAGTCAATATTTGTTCATAAGTATCATTAGACCGATGGCTTTTAATTGAATACCAGATTTCCTGTTTCAATATGACAACACTTCCTGTGCTCACACAGAACTGGTTTTCTCAGTTTAATGTTGGAGAACTTCAGTGTTCTGACCTTAACCCTGTCCAACAAATTCAGGATGAACTGATCTCAGACCAGACTGCAGGTCGAACCTCATCAACATCATATGTGTCAGACCTCACAAACGTTCCTGTGGTTAAATGGGAGCAAATCCCTGCAGCCACATTCAAACATTAATCCTCAAGGATTTGGAAAGAGAAGGACACATGTGCACATGTAATGTCCACATAGTTTTGGCATTTAGTGCATGAATCCTACATTTCAAATGGATAAATTTACTGCAGTGCCACGTATTGACCAAATACAGTCTAATGGATTTTGTTCACCTGTCTTCTCAGTGTGGTAACATGTGCACAATGTGATCAGAAGTTTGTATGGCAATGGGTGTAAAACTTTCTCAACATCATTAATATGATGTTCCAGTTTTTGGAGTAAGTTATTTGGGATGAGAAAAAAAAATCAAAGGATCTAAAAATGTGGACACAAAAGAATTAAGACATTTTAAAGAAAATTAATGAATATTAAACTAGGAAGCACTCAGAGAGCACAACAACTCTACCAAGACATAATCCAGCTGATGCTGTTGACTGAACACTGCTGCCCTCTTGTGGTGAAACAGCTGCACTATCTTGTTAAAACATTCGCCCATTCTAAGACAGAAATTTTCTGTGGTTTTTAGGGGATTTCATCCTCTGATCACACCTAGATTTTAATCATTTGTTGTTTAGGCAATACCCTTTCTCTCAGAAATAGTTTATCGAGATGTGTTCACTAGTTTCTGTTATGATGCTGACGAACAAACAAATAAACCCACACAGGCAAAAACATAACCCTCTTGGTGGGGGCTATGTTAAAGTGTTATAAACAAAAAATAAATGGGCTTTTCTTGGAATTTTAGTACAAACACAAAATCCAAATGAAGTTAAGTAAGAAACATACAGACCTGAAAAGCTGCAGAGGTAAATTTAGTGGAAATGGTGGATGATCACGCTGACCACACACATTCATCCTGCTTAATTCACACCCCTATCCCCATGCAGCCGGCCGCCTTATTTACACACACACGCACACTTGCAGACACAACATATGTAGGCTCTCTCACAGTGACAGTAGCCCTGACAGCTTGGTCTGACAGTGAGAGGACCCTGACCTGTCAGAGTGGATTTAACCCGATTGGCATTGAAAAAAAGCGGGACACTCATGGGCTGCAGGACGCTTGCGTGTGTGTGTGTGTGTGTGTGTGTATGTGATCTGGGGGGTGGAGATGGTAGGATTTGGGCGCGCCCCTCTTAGCCCAGTGACAAGGTCAGCAGCTCCAGGCCCAACAGGCACCATCAAGTTATTTTTTCGGGTGAATTCGGTGTCATTAACTGTACATGCGAGTGTCACGGCCTCTGTACATATGGGCGTCTGGAACGAGGGCGAGCTGACAGATGGGGGCGGGCCAAATATGTCTGGTCAATATCATCACGGGCCAGCGAGTCCAAATGTTAACTGGGTCCTCAACTGTTTTGTTTTTTTGCTTTTTTTGGTGTGGGGGGGGGTAAAAATGGAGAAGCAGCAGGAAAACAAAACGGAGTGAAAATAAACAGATGGTGTTTTTGTAAAAGAGGAGGATTTGATAGTTAGAGGAAGAGGAGAGGAAAGTGAGTGATAGACGAAGAGAAAAGGAAGAAAGAGGAATACATGATGGAGCGGCAGCATCAGGTGTGTTTGGGCTCCTGCTGGTTTACCATGGCAACCATTGTTTAGATCCCTCTCACCTGAGCAGTCGACCCCCGGGACCGAGGACTGTTGGAGCACAAAGCAGGGAAGGATGGAAAAAGAGAGAAAGAGAAGGTGTGAAGCTGAGGAGGGAGAATCAGAGAGGGAGGGAGGGAGGTGGTGGTTACAGATGATGCCACAGTTGGTGTGGTGTTACAGCCAAATGGCGCCCTACGGCGACGGTAATAAACCACACCGGCTGCTGGTGGCTTTGTTGTCCAAAATGGACGATTAGTCTGATTGGTGTGTCAACTGTTCAACAGAAAAGTCAACACAGAGAGACAGATACACAGGCTAGCAGCTCCGTTAATCCTCCTGTGAGGCTGAAAGAAAAGAGTAAGACAACAAATGTCACTTTGTTGTGTTTTGTTTCAGCCTCTTAGTTCCACTGATGAAAAACCTCAGTGATACAAGCAAATAGTGAGACATAAAATCATACTTTTAACTTTGTGGCAATGTCATTGACTGTAAATCAGAGATGCATAAGTGATGGGTGATGCAAATAGACATGAATTCGCGTTGTCATGACTTCAAAAAGCTTTAACTTGAATGAAAAATTTTGCAAAGTGATATCACAAAATCATAGAGTGTTGAAAATCCCCAATGCCACCGTGGAGCAGAAATGGAGGAAACGCTTATCGTTCCCATCGGTGGCCGTCCAGAACTGTATGACACGACTTTGTAAAAACTTAGGAGAGGACTTTTTGCCATATCTGGGACTTCACCAATTAAGGCTAAAGGAGCCATATCTGTGATCTCGTTCACTGTTGATAGCAGAAGTGGCAGTCATCATGGAGTGGAGGGAGTACTCCTATTGGCTGTTGAGCGTGAATACTTGTGTATG
Organism: Pseudochromis fuscus; assembly: GCA_900323345.1. Lineage (NCBI taxonomy): Eukaryota > Metazoa > Chordata > Actinopteri > Pseudochromidae > Pseudochromis > Pseudochromis fuscus. The sequence goes on from OOFC01018591.1 coordinate 3,508, forward strand.
ATTGCATTCGGTGTAAACACTGTGACTGTATTCAAACTGCGAGGCAAACATTTGCTTCACTTGGTGGGGAAAAAATTATTTCATGATTGAAAATGATGATATTTGAATTGAAGTCTGTTGGTGCCAGAGTTTTTTGGAGCCAGCATCTAGTGGCCATCAGTGGTATTGCAATTTCTTGGACTTCTCTTTTGACACCCGGTGAATACGTTCAAGTTTAATACAGTCTGTAGGTAAGTTTTAAGAAAAGGCTCCCTCCTGTTTCAACATGGCAGCACCCGTGTTTTCATAAAATGTTTTGGTGAGGGAGAACTTCTTTGTTGTGACCTTAACCTCATCCAACAAACCAAAACTGACCAGAACTGGTCAAACCAAAATCAACAACATGTGCTCACAAATGCTCCTGTGGTTAAATGGGAGCAAATCCCTGCAACCACATTCAAACATTAATCCTGGTGGATTTGGAAAGTAAATCACATATGTGCACATGTAATGTCCACACAGATTAGGCTTGCATTGCATTTATTGAAATGATAAAATGTGTCAGTACATTGATGGTGTCTTTTCTTGATTTGTTGCATCCAAAAGTAAAACTGAAGCTCAGGCAGTATACAGGTAATTTACAAGATGTCATTAAGTTTGATTTATGAATCAAATTTCCAGTTTAGTGTAAAACAATTACTTTGATTGTCCAAATCGGAGCTAATTATCATGCAACTCTTTGAGCCTCTCTTTTAGGCTAACTCCTTTTTGTAAAAAGACAGGTTTACTGTATGGTTGATTAGACTGTTTGTAGAAATGGATGAAGCACCCAGGTCTCAAAAAAGAAGTGTATAAAAGTGCAATACTTCTGATGGCCACTAGATGCTGGCTCTAAAAACTCTACCTCCAATACACTTCAAAAACTGCTGTATTAAGTCATGTAATACTCAAGAATCAAGAGGAAGATTTAGGGATGGGGTTTGTTTTCGTCCAATGAGAGAGCAGCACTGAAGTCCAGCCTCATACACATTGGACAGTGTCTTCAGGTTCAAGGATTAGACCCGCCTCCTCACTCCTCCTTTCATATCCAAATATGGTCACTTCTGGCTCCAAATAACCAACAGGGTAATGTTAATTTGAACCAATCTCCTGGCTTCAATACGTGTCCAAAAATCAACAGGTGTGGTCATCGTTTCTATACACAGTCTGTGGTTTATTCTCACTTCTTTGTGTTATTTTTAAACTGTTATAATGCTAAAACAAACTGGCAAACTCACTGCACCCAGCGTGAAAGGAGCAGACGGGAAAAAATAATAGGACAACACATTCAGAAGACTCAGGAGCGGAGTAAATTTTTGTTTATTTATTTTTCTACAAATGTTGTATACATAACCCACACAGCACGCACGACCCTAACAATACATTTTCACTTTACTGTTTCTGCAGATTTACGCATGGTGAGCAGATATGTATTTCCAAACGACACCATTAAATTGGGCTTTTTCATTGTGTGGTTCACTGGGAAAATGTGGGAGCGTCTGGACACAACTGTGCCATTATGTGCTTTAACTCACAGGCCGCTTTGGATTCTTGAATCTGACAGTTTAAAAAAACAGAAAAGCCGAACAAGAAGCCCATAATGGACAGAGACCTGCAGCGGCCACAAATTAGGCTGAAAATTCAACTCAGAGGCGTCGACGTGCCGTAGGTGCAAATGCATGCACATGTATTTACACGCATTGTGATGTATCCAGACAAATTACACTCTAATCACTGCATCTGCTCTGTTGCTATTTTCACAGAGCTCCACTGGCGCTGCATCCTTTTCTTTCCCACTGACTTTTCTTTCTCCCTCTTTGAGCCCAGCATCCCACAGCCCCTCCACACTGACTCGCTCAGCGCACACGAGACACAAATGACACACACGTTAATACACGCAGCTACACATGGATGCACAAACTCATTCCCCCGGATACACACAAACAGGCCTGTGCACTTGTGTTATCACGCATACACACACACACATGCACACACAGTCCTCGGGGGTTGTCTGCGACTTGAAATTAATGAGAGCCATCACTAACCGCACACACGCATGTATTTTGCCACCCAGACTGCGATTCGAACTCCCTCCTACTGTCTGGCATCTATCAAGGTCACCCCACAAATCTGAGGCAGTGCTCCTCCCTCTGGAGTCGTTCTCTTTGACCTTGCTTTGATATTTTGTCTTCTTAAACTATGGGAGGAAGGGGGCAGGATTGAAGTTTAATGTCTTTATTGCTGTACAGCGCAGGTCGATACATGGGAGATTGGGCTGATTGATTTTAATTGGCAGGACACCAGGAGGCGGGAGGGCGATGGAGGTGCAGTGTGTGAGATTAATGGCACAAGAGTTTGTCCAGTGTGATAGTTTGAAGGCTGCTGCTGATCACTGTTGTCCACATTTGACCTCTGTCTTCACCAGAATGACAAATATTTTAATTATTCTCTCAGTTTCAGCGTTTACTCATGCCCAGATTGGATAAATTAGCAAACAATTCTGGGGCTTCAACTCTGACCTGCTGGTGTCGAGGTAATGACACAGTTTACTATTCAGGGAGAGTGATGGTGTTCCTGTTCATGGTGTGTGGGAGGATCAACCTTCAGCCTGAACGCTCTGGCTCGAGCCCAGTGTGTTGACACACATCTCGTCCTGCTGATGTGCCCCCGAGCTAGACACCAAAACCCTGCCAGCCCGAGAACGGCCGCTGTGCACCCGACCTCTGGGCTCAGAGTGCAGGAGGTCAAGCGAAGGGAAAAATCCCTCTGGTGATCGATGTGGTATTAATTAACACAGCGACTGCAAGCGATTCAGAGTGTAACGTAGAATCTGCAATGAACTATACATGTGTGGAACTTCTGTCTCCCTCTACTGGCAGTGAGGGTAATTACACAAACACCAAGGATGGTTGTTTGACTCTTCAGCTCTGGCAAACCAATCATTGTACTGCATTGTACTGCATTGTACTGCAAAATACTAGGAGGGTCAGCGGAGGCTCCAAGAGTTTTGTGTGACCTAGTTTGGAGCTTCCCTCTTGTCATGGTATTGGTGATGTTCTCATTTCCGATGTCCTTCTGAGCATGTGGAGGACTTCTTGTCCATGATGGTTCTACTTCCTCTGTAAATTAACATCTATTACACTTTGATTTTACCAAGTCACAGTGCTGATTAAGACTATCAGCAACAGGTATTAAGGAGGATACCAAAGTACTGAAGTGATATTCTCGTACTGATGTGTTTAACGCGTCTTCAGCACATGTCAACAGTGGGTCATGATCCATCTGTTTTTGCTCAACAAAAGAAATCAAAGCTTCACCAGTCGCCAGCCAGCGGCCCCACATAGTAAGCAATACCAGCATGTGTGTGTAGAGTGTCAACAATATCCATTAATTTAGGAATTGTTAAAACATTAGCCCACTCTAACAGACAGGGATCCTCTCCTTTGATCTGGCCCAAAATTATAAAGTTGCAAAGAACTGTTTAAGGAGCTGAAAACGATACTTTTGGGAAAGTCTGAAGATGCCACCGCTGCATCTCCATGTGGACAGCGAATACACATTCTCCTGAAACAATGCCGCCATAGCCCCGCCTCTTCCTTATCCTACATGCTCAACCCCCGACAATAGCAGTAACAATGGCAGAACACAGCGTCACGTTAGTGCAGCAGCTACTGGACTTGTTTTGGCTTTTAAACCAAAGTTGAAACTGTTGAAAGTTGCATCTTTTGGTGTGTTTCTATTGCAGCATTACAGATACAGGCGTGGCATATTGACTACAGCGTTTTCAGCATTTTCAGCATTTTCGTGTGGACACCCATAAATTCCCAGTTTAGGGGAAAACATTTTAAAACGTTTTTGTCTCTATGTGAACAGGGCCTAAGGTCTCGTGTCTGTATTATTTGCCAGTAGCTATGAAGACGTACTTCTTGCCCAGTGTGATATTTTCAAGCGATAATAAATCAGTCTAAGATCTATGAGCACAGTGGCTGGACATATTTTAGATTTGGAAAATGAAGCTGTAAGAGCTTTAGCATAAATTTTAGGATTATGTCATTCTCTGTGGAGTTTAACTGTACCTGTGAATGTCACGCCAACCCTGCAGGTCTCCATGAAATACCACAAATTATATGTGTGGGTGTGTGTGTGTGTGTGTGTGTATGCGCACTCTTGCTTGCTCCCTCCATCTGCCTGCCACCAGGACTTCTTGTCACCTGAGGTGTGACGGCCTCGATAGTCTACGTGTTTTTCTGTATGTGTGTGTGTGTTTGTGTGTGTGTGTTTTACTGCTAAGCTGGACTCACTGTGAACCTTCGCTCCGACAGAGCGGGCGGCTGCCAGGCTGATAAACTCCCACCCCAAGGTTTTGCAAATACAGTTAACATTGACCTCCTGCGTGCGTGGCCTCCCTCGAGCTCCGGCTCTTTAAAAACCCACACACCACATCCTTAAATAAGACTGCTATCAGAGACATTAAAGGAGCCTAGCAGCTGCGTTTTTATGCTTTTAGCTCAATAAAAGTAATTTATGAGCTTTCAGGTGGCTCGTTTTTTCAGTTCAAGTGGTTACACACGATGGAGATCAACCTGCTGAGGCTAGAAATTAGTTAATTTAATTTATTTGATCGTTAAAAATACAGAATAACTGTGCAGCAGAAGTTACAATCATCATGGATTAAACTTTAACAAAGCTTAAAGGGTTCATTTACATTTTAGTTCTGTAAGAAATGTACAACAGAAAAAAGATAAAACCTTAACACCAGTCAAGATAAAACATTGACTAAGAACAAAGCACATTTCAGCTCTTTCAATAATATAAACCAAGCTGCAGGTTACTGAGAAACCATCCTCTCCACACAAAATTGAAGATGATGTGATCAGTTTAAGGCTTGAATTATTAAATACACCTCGACATTTTCATTTTTTACTGTCCATATTATTACATTTTCATTTGGGAAGATCCACTTCTGTGATGTCTGTTGAACTACAACTGTGCTGACTTCGTGCTTTTAACGAAGACCATTTTGATGTCATTGTCATTGAACAGAAGGGATAATGATATATGTATTTAATTTATAAAAGACAGGGTATTACCCAAGTAACAAGTGATTATATTTTGGAGGATGCAGATCAGAGGATGGGATCCCTTTGGAAAAATCCCTTTTCTTACAATGCAAGGAAATTTTAACATGTTTCTCTTTCACCACAAGAGGGCAACATTGTTCAGCTGGATTATGCCTTGGCAGAAATTTGTGCTCTCTGATTCATTTATCTTTACTTTTGCTCATGAGCTGGATTTTCTAGCATGGCTTGATTTTCTCAGCAGCAGATTTTCACATGTACTTGACATATTTAAAGCAAATTAAGCATTTTCAAGATTCAAAAATAATGTAGAAAAGTGTGCGTAATTTGTAGATTACTTCCTTGAACATGTAAAACTGCTGATATGATTATTAGTCCAACCAACACCGGAGCTCTAGAGCTGCCCGTGTCCACAGTTTTTGTAACGGTAGTGTTTGTTTTCTATTCAAATCGTGCAGAGGTCAATGCAACCTGCGATCATCAATGTCACTCCTCCATCACTGACCAATCACAATGAAGGAGGAGGCAGGATTTACATCATCAACACTGTGAACTGAGAAGCAGCTGCTGATCTGATTTCATTGTCGTGTTTCTTTTCTGAAGTGAACTCAGAGACTGAACATAGACCTCAGACACAACCAGTGCAAAAGTGCAATACCACTGATGGCCACTAGATACGGACTCCAAAGAACTCTGGCTCCATTGACTTCTATTCAAAAATCCTCATGTCAGTCATTTGTTACTCAGTCAATACATGTTTTCACAAGTCAGTGTGATGTCATTAGTTAAAGTCAACTCTTCTTCTCAGTGATCTGGTCCATCTGAAAATCATCATTAGGAGATATTATGCTTCAAAAAGAAGGAGATTTAGGGGTGTGGTTAGTTTGATTGGCAGGTCTGGTCTTCAATAATTTACAGGTAGTTTGGAGGTTCATTCACGTCTGGCTATGTCACTATGAACAATTATTAGGGGCGTGGTTAGTTTGATTGATAGTCAACCAATCATTGGGCAGTGTCCTCAAGTTCAAATGTCAAACCCGCCTCTTCACTCCTCTCTTCATATCCAAATATGGTCACTTCTGGCTCCAAACAACCAACGTACCAATGTTCAAATCCCAAACTCCTGGATTTAAAATGCAAACAAACCAACAGCGGATGATACAGTCTATGAATAAACTACAGAGACTTGAGGAAGTGCGACAAGATGACTTCTTGTAAACTTAAAAGTGTTTTCAAAACACTGCTGCTTTGGAAGTTAATGAACAAAAGTAGATCTCCACCAACCGCCTCAGGTCACCTTAAAGCTGTTTCACTCGTGCTAATCTTACATGACTGTCTGCCTTTCACTGCTGCAGTCATTCCTGTGAGAGTAGATGTCAGGTGACGTCTCACGTTGGAACAAAATGTAAGTGAAGAGAGGAGGATGCAAAATGTAGGGTTGGATGGTGAATGTGTGTGAGAGCCTGTGTGAGAATGAATGGGATGCAATGTTAGACCTGAGGATCCTTTCAGCGCAGCGCACCGACCGTCTGCTGCCACCTTTTTATATCGGCATGCAGCTACTCACACACACAGAAAGTTGTCGCCTGGCCAGTTATTCATGTGTGTATCCATATAATTTGTGTGGGAGGAAGCATGACTGTGTTTGTACTCACATTACTCACATTGTGGGGACATAAGTGTGTTCATACAGTCATGCAGTGGAGACCTGACAAATTTCAGGTTGAAGACTTGGTTTAGTTGAGTAGTGGGTGTGGTCAGGGGTTAGGTTTAGTCGATGCGGTGTCCTCGCTGGCATGATGGAAGCACGACTGCATGTATGTGTCCTGGTTTAGTGTGTTTCAGAGGACGTTTTTCACTCTGCTCATAAATAAAGGCCATGCATTATTCAGGGCTGCTCCTCCAGCTAATGCCCCTTAATGTGCCCAAACAGCCATAATGTACTCGGCTACCAAGGTGGCAGAGACCCCCTCACACACACACACACACACACACACACACACACCAACGAGGTCTTTGTCATTGTCCTATCTTGCTAATTTTCTAAAAAAAATCCATTTCACTTTTGATCCAAATTGCTCTCCCTCACACGCCGTCTCGCCATATTTCCATCGAACTTTTGCTCTAATTCTTCCTCTTCGCTGCCTCCACCTCCCACTCCTCCCCCGCACCTCCCCGCCCGATATTTCGTTTTTGTCTTTTTCTTTGTTTTACACCATAAAATATGTAGAATACAGTTTGTAAAAACCTACAGTTCCTCCTCGTCTCATGGCCCCCGAGGTGCCGGCTTTCTGCAGAATTAGGATTTTGTCTAAGCGAGGAGATTTGTAGCTGTGAAGCTCCGGCAGCGAAGCTTCCTAAGTGCGTAATCAGATTTTGGGGGAAATTCAACTGATTTTATGCCGAAGTGAACAGAAAATGGTTCGGAGCCAAATAAATAAATAAATGCATTTTTAAAAAAGCCCTGCAAAACCATAAAATCGGTTTAAGGTGGAGTGTTTATCGCTGCCGCTTCGCTTGTCTGCTTTTTATCGACAGTGTTTTATGTTCTAATCACTTTGTAATTGATTTGCCTGTTTACCGTCTGCGGCTTTAATTGCTTTGGCGGTTTGTGATCCTGTTTTGTTTTGGTATTTCTCAAGCACTCTAACTTTTCTGAGGTGCAGAGTGATTGTTGTAAGAAATGATGAATGAAACAATGAATGAGTCCTTGTGTGATTTTCTCTCAGGAGACACTTCAGGACTGCTCTCTTCAATTTAATGTTTTTCATTTTTATCATTTGGAGCATTAAGAGCAGAATACTTGTAGTGTCTACTGTTAATTAAGGTTTAGTGCTTTACTCGTGTTGCCACATGCATCGTATTACATTACAGTAAGCATCACATTTCTACACAGAGTCAAAGGTTTTCTATGAACTAAAGTGAGGCAATGATTTTAACTTTCTGCAAGAGAAAGAAAGAATTTCATGGCCTTAATATCTGCAGTTTATCAAGAACAAGGGGCTCTGATAAGTATTTTATTACTGAAGTACTATTTGTACTTTAGAGGCGTCACTTGTACTGAGTGGCTCCACTTTTTTTCAGCTCGTTGGCAGTTTACAGCAACTTTATCTCATAGTTTTTGAAATTTTAATGCACTGATCCACAGACTGTGTGTAGAGATGGACAAAGCAACTGGGTCTTAAAAATGAGACCAAGTGCAAAAACAGTGCAACACCGCTGATGGCCACTAGATGCTGGCTCCAAAAAGCGATGGCTCCAGATGACTTCCTTTATTCTGATGTCATTAGATAAAGTCAACTCTTCTTCTGGGTGATGGTGTGATCCATCTGAGAATCATTTCATCATTAAGGAAATATTAGACTTCAATAAGAGGAAGATTTAGGGGCGTGGTTAGTTTGATTGGTGGGTCTTTTCTCCAGTGAGAGCGCTGGAGTCAAGTCTCATCAATAAAGAACTTCCCAACGTGGGACCAATAAAGTACCTCTATCTATCTATCTATCTATCTATCTATCTATCTATCTATCTATCCAAATATGGTAAATTCTGGCTCCAAACAACCAACACAGCGACGTTCAAATACCAAACTCCTGGTTTCAACTTGTGAGTCCACAAACCAACAGGTGGTCTCACGTTAGCATTAGCATCTATTCTGTATCCAGTCTATGATCAAACCAGTCATTGCCCTAAAAATATCACTGCACTGCCTTCATGTTTTAGACCCAGTGTTTACATCCAACTTTTATTATCATCGTGATTATTATTATTATTAATATCACTGTCGACTACAGTCCGTGCTCTGGCCTTCACTGTTCACTACCCAGCACATGACTCCCTGTGAACAGATGACGTCCTGAATTTGAGTGTCAGAGACGGAAAGTTCCTCAAACAGTGTTTAGTCACATGAATGGTTCACAGATGATTAGTTTTACTGTGTTACACAGTTACTTAATGTGATCTCTTTGTTTACAAGACGGGCGACATTTTGGTGTAACATTAACCGATTGCTCACAGTTTGTTTTGAGACACACAAAACACACCCCCTTAATTCTGCACACACACACACACACACACACACACACACACAGACCAGACAATGAGTCCATTCATCCCTTTGCTCTCTCTGTCTCCTCTGTCTCTCTCTCCACTGCTCGTATTTTCTCTTTATAAACACAGTGAAGGTCAAAACCACGACACACACACCGAGTCCGTCCCCTCGCAGTCCCTCTGACCTGGATCTGCTCCGGTTTGTCTCAAAACAGACTGTTTTGAATGTGCTCCACAGTGGGCATTGTTTTCTTTTGTTTTTGATGTGATACCACTTAACCAATTAGTCATGTGGGAGTGGCTCGCTAAGTGGTGCTGGCTGAGAACTGCTGCCTTGTTTTAGCTGTCATGTGTTCACAATCAGGGGGGAAATTATGATGTGGACATGCAGATAAAAAGCAGGGTTTTTGTTGTCAGAGACGGACATGAGCTTTTTCTAATGTGACCCAGATGAATCTGCTTCATGCTGTGACAACACTACAGCTACGATTTATTCAGAGCAGTGCATGAACATGGCTTTGTTAGGTAAAATAACTACTATAGTTTTGGTTGTAATTGCCTGGTAACTACATAGTAAAACTGCAGTTATCTTCGGAAAAGTTTTATTGCAAATTACTGCAGGTACGACAGGTTTGTGTTCGGGGTCACGAGTGATGCTTCAGTTCGTCTTGGTCGGTCTTTGTTGCTGATGTGAATCATCCTCGTACTTCTAACAGCAGAAAGGCTTTTCAAAAAACAAGCAGAATAATCTCAGACTTTCATATAAGCCAAACTTTTACTTTCTCTTTTTATTAAAGACACCACATGAAAAAAGCAGCGAGTTTAAAACCACAGCAGCAGCGAGTCATCAGCACGAGTCCCTCCCTCAAACTTTACGGAAATGTTTGTGAGAAACTCTTTAGTTATATTCAAACCTTCCTTCTGCTTTTACTTCCCTCATAATTCATCCTGATTTCATAGACCCCCCTGCACACGCTTGATTGCGCACACACACACACACACACACACACACACACACACTCAAACATAAAAATACATTCAGAATTCGAGACAACTCAGAGTTTCCTCTTTACTTTCTCACAGATGAAGAATAAATAAGCAGATAAATAAACAAATAAACACACCTCCACACATGTGTTTTCGGGACCTGGCTGTAAAGAAGCGAGGAGAGGTCATAAACTCCTGAAGAGTGAGAGTAGCTGAGGTATAAATCTGTGCACTGCTCCTGCACAGGTACAGTCCTGCACTGCCTGAAGCAGGACTTGAACACGATGCACTGATGCTTTTAAATACCGCCTGTGGTGTTTCACTTAACGTGCATAAAAAGAGAAGAAGTGGTCTTACCTGCCTGATGTTTCCCCTGAACCTCTGTCAGTCTCTGCTCTCTCAGGATCTCAGTCCTTTTTCTCTTATACTTCTTCTTCTTCCACCTTGATTCCTCTTCCTCTTGTCAGCTTAGCTTCAGCTCTCCGGGCGTCAGTGAGGAGGTGTGTGTGTGTCGAGTGTCTGACAGTGTGTGTGTGTGTGTGTGTGTGTGGTGTAGGGAGAGGTATGTGTGTGGAAGCTGGTGAGAGAGCGACTCTGCTTTGTGCTGCCGACCTCGGAGAGAGTGTTGTTGCAACTGACTGAGTGACTGAGGGAGAAGGAGGGAGGGAGTGTGTGTGCGTGTGTGTGTGTGTGTGTGTGTGAGATCAGTTCACACACAAACACATCTCCGCCTGCAGGGAAACACCCCTCTTCCTCCTCCTCCTTCCTCCTCCATCCTCCACCTTCTTGTCTTCTTTCTTTCCTCCAACATCAGGTCTGCTCTTCCTTCACATCACCTTGAAGGACTCAAGATGGAGTGAAACCATTTCCAGCCCCTGCTCCTGCCCTCTCTGCTCCCCTCCTTCGACCTCCTCCTGCTCGATTCTGTGTTGTTTTTAACCTTTCCTCTTTTGTTGTTGTGAGTCTCCTGAATCATAAATAAGTTACAAAGACATGCCACAAACCAGCACAAAGATCCAACCTAAACATCTCTGGCAGGCTGCTCTCTGAGAGCTCGTTGTTTGATTTCATATCGCATAAAAATAAATACAAATGCTTTCATCTTTTTGCACTTTCCATGTTTTTGCAGCCTTTGAATCTGCACAGACGCTTAATTGAATAGCGAGGCAGTAGGTGGAGAAAGAGAAAGGAGTCTTTTCAAATCATTTCAGGGACAAACTGCTTATGCAAAACGGCTCCTATGGAGGAAGTTTTTGGTAAATGTTATGATGCTGAGTGTCGGAGAACTGTGGCTTGAATAGTATGAATGAACGACATTTTCTTTTATTATTTAAAACTCTAATCACAGTCGCATATCTGTAAACAAGCCTTATGCAAAATAAATACTAAAATCAAAATCTTTTTTCCCCTTAAAATAAGTGAGTGTAGTAGAATGCACCCAATGCAGGTCAGAAAAATCCATGTGTTGTCTTGATTTGAAGCAATACCACTCATCACGCTGCACTAAAATACAATGCAATCATACACTCTTATGTTTCTTGATCTTTTTCACATTTTTAAAATCCAGTTTGCTTTTATCAAACTTCTCCACTGCATGAAGTTCATGTGTAAATTAACTAAATACAGTATTTTGTGCAAATGTGTGCAGTAAAATACAAGAAATATATATCAATAAAAAAATCAATGTGTTGTGTCATGATTCAAAGCTTACCAGTCATCACGCTGCACTAAAATACAATGCAATCATTTCATTTTAAAGGTATACTGTTCCTGTGCATATGGATTTTATTTTTTTTATTTTTCAGTCTTAAAAATTTGATTGTCTCTTAAAACAAGTGCAAAAATCTGCAAGTGTAGAAAATGCATGTATTGCACATCAAGCTGTTGAATTAGCTGTTGTGTGTGTCGTCATGCTGCACTAAAATACAACACAATCAATACTCTCATGTAAAACTTGTCATATGGATCAAATTTACAATATTTACAGTACGATATTTGGTTTTAATTTAACAGTATAATCAGTCGTAGCCTTTATTTATAGTACTAACATTTTGAAGGAGTATTAATGGAGCCTCACATGCCTGCAGAGGTTGATAGCTGTAATACTGAGAGCCCGTAAGAAAAATGTTGCCATGACGCAGCATGTCCCTATGTGCAGCTTCCACATCCTGAGCCCAGATGATGTCAGAGCAGTTCAACCAATCAGAAAAATCCCCTGGTTGAAATGCTCTGATGTCACATGGGCTCATTTAAAATGGCAGCCACCATGAAATCCTCAGAGATTGATATGTTAGTTGCATGAGCTCTTTATTTTTACAGACTCTCAGGAATCATTACTGTGCATCATCATCTATCTTCTAAATTCTATTTTGATCATGGCTTTAAGACAAGTACAGACATCTGGGGGTGTAGTAAAACACACACAATATACATCAGCTACCAATCGTCTTGTGTCACAAAACAAAACTATACAGGTCATCTCGCTGCACTAAAATCATAAACACAATATAATCAAATATTCCTATGGATCCTATGGAATTTCCTATGGATCAGGTTTTTGGTAAAAATCAAAGAGCCACAGCCTTAGCATTGTGAATAAACCTTA
>OOFC01018594.1:0-15777 GCA_900323345.1 Pseudochromis fuscus
ATCAATAGTATGAATTAATTACTACACCCAGTAGTGCGTTTGAAATGACTACACCTTTTTCAAAATAAAATCCTACATTTTTGAGTCATTTTAGTGGAAGTAACTGGCTTGGGGATGAGAACAACAATAAAATGTATGGAAATCAACTAACATATTATGAGCAAATAAAATCCAAAAGCAAATTGAAAAAAATAAAATGGATATCGTCAGAGGAACGAGGTGGCTGAACCAGCTGTTGATATCTTGTGTAATCTTGTTCTACCTCATAATAAAAATTCACTGGACATGTTTTTGAAATGTTTGGTAAAATACCCACTGAATGTTAATAATGTTCTGTTCAGGTTGTACCCCACCTCTTGCCAGCAGGGGATAGGCTCCAGCCTCCCTGTGACCTGATTGGATAAGTAGGTATATGGATGGATGGATGGATGTTAATGATTAAAGTAAAATGTAGTGTTGATGTGGAGAAACATCAGAGAGCTGCTCCTGCACTAGACAACAATAGAGCTGTATTGGTTTGATATAAGGAAGTGGTGTCAGATTACCACTGAGATGTGATAGAAAATAAAAGACCCTTTATTTCTTGGGGCAGTGTGCAATGATCACAGAGAGGAAGTTTTTGTTGAGGTTCTGAGACAGAAACAGGTCAAGTCCAGGTGTATGCAGCCTGCAGAGGTTCATCTAAAAGACCAGCAGTTGTAACCAAAAGATCTCCATTACGAGAGAAGTGGTCCACTCACCAGTCAGTGGGTGGATGTGGAACTTCCCGTGCTCGTTGCCGGATCGAATGCTGTAAGTGATCTCTGCATTGGTCCCGATGTCCTTGCTGGCAGCGTAAACCCTCAGAACTTCAGTGCCCACCCCGACATCCTCCGGCACGGTCGCCAGCTGATCACGTCGCTCAAACACCGGCGGGTTGTCGTTGATGTCCAGAACGGTGATTGTGACGTTGACGAGAGAGTAGAGGGGCAGCGGCGAACCCTGATCTGATGCACGAACTGTTATCTGATAGGCCGGCTGGATTTCCCGGTCGAGGATGCGTTCCAGGACCACGATGCCTGAGGACTTGTCGATGGAGAAAAAACCTCCGGCGGAATCAGCCAGGGAATAGACCACCATACGACCTGGACCCGCTGTAGAGCCAAAAAACAAGCATCAAGTACACACTGAAGGGATGACGGTCTCACTACGTTTGAAATAAAGCTAAAGCGTGGTAATCTGTGTCCTAAACATTTTCACAAGCATGTGAGCTCAGGGGATATATTCAGGACTTCCACCTGTATGTACTCAACATTTTATTTGCACCATATCTGCTAAGCTTTCGTTTAACTTTCTCCATGTTATTTTCTGTATCAGCTTCCACTTCCATGTTATGCTCCTTTTGAATTCTTCATGTGTCTGTGGTTTTATATATTAATGCACCTTGCATTTAATGTATGAAGGTTTTCATGTAAAAAACACACAACAGTGTCTGAGGCATGCCAGCAAAAGCAATAGCAGCAATACTAGAGACAGCAGTCGTACCTTCATCAGGGTCTATGGCCTGGATGCGGGTGAGTAGAGCTTTGGTGGCTGTGTCTTCGTACACACTGGCAGTGTACTGTGACAGCGTGAAAATGGGTGGGTTATCGTTGACATCAGTCACTGCCAGCTGTACCTCTGCGCGGCACCACCGCCCACCACCATCAGTTGCCTGGGCGATCAGCCGGTAATAGGGTGTCATCTCGTGATCCAGATTCACAGATGACCTAATCTCACCTGGAACAGGTTTAGAGGAGACATTTGAAAAATTAAGGGATGAGGCCCAACAGGGGCATAAAGGTGTGTCACACAAACTCTAAAGTATCCTTGACAACAAATGTGTGTCCACCTGTCTGGCCCCATATTGATGGAGGATTTCACACCAAATTGGATTGATGTGAATAGCAATTTTATGAAAAAAAAAACAACCAAAAAAACAAACTGCAGTGGTTTACCAGTGTCTGGGTCCATGCTGAAGTCCTGGTAACCGGGGCCATGTAAGGAGTACTGGATCCAGGCACTGACACCCACATCTGCATCTGTAGCTCCAACCCTCAGCAGCGCACTGTTGACTGGGAGGTCCTCTGGAACGTAGGCAGTGTACACAGCCTGCATACAAGACACACACAAACACACACTTAGTCACTGGTGTGAAGTGACACTATGAAAAGCTGGTGAAGCTTTACCATTGGCTGAATCTACAGTTTAGTTCATTTATAGATGAAATCAATGTGGTTGACCTGCAGTGCATCTGAATCTAACGCCTATTTGTCTTCACTGTGGTTGTCTGTCCTTTAAAAAGAGAAAGACAGGATTTGTTTTCCTCACCTGGTTGCAGACGGGGCTGTTGTCGTTGGTGTCGATCACTGTCACCTCCACCATCGCTTGAGAAACAAAAAGGCCGTCGCTGGCAGTGACATTGATGATGTAGAGGTTGCGCTCCTCCCGGTCCAGTGGCCCTTTCACATACATTTTCCATTCACCCTGAACCAGCCCAAGTGCAAACACACCGCGATAGTTCCCACCTGCACGACAAAGAGCCAGACAGGGCAAGTGAGGTACTGGATCAGTAATTAAGTCAGTGTTACTCCAGTGTAATCCTGTGCACTGTAAGTAACAAGATCAATTTTCACTTTTTTTTTTAAACCAGAAAAAAGTCAGAATCCGATTGAGCTGAGGTTCATCTGCTGTCTGCCCAATGCCTTCACTTTGAGCTGCATGTCTGTTGTTGAACAGGTAGTGTTAGAAAAGTGAAGAGTTGGTTGGCTGCACACTTTTTAATGTGTAATGGGAAGAATATTTTTCATTTTCTGCTTATATCCCAGACAACTAAAAGTCACTGGTGTTTATAGGTAGGAGTGTTTTGTTAAATTAGGTCTGATGTTCATGTGACTTCACTCTACACCTCTGGATTGTGCTTCTTTCTCTATCCACATCTATATAAGTAAACCAGGGCAAACTACTGTACACTCAGCATTATGTTAATAACCTGATATTTATAGTGTGACCTACCATTAATGGAAGTAACTATTTGATAAAGAAAGCTTGTTTACTTTGCTTTATGTGGACAGTAATGGCAACCAATGTTGCAGCAGTGGCTAAAGTATAATACTGTGGATTTATGAGAGCACTGGGTGGGTGCTGATACATTTCACTTGACTGTCAGCCCACTCATGTATCTCCAGGCGGCTCTGTCCTCTCACACAGACTGATAGGCAGAAGAAGACACTGTGAAGTGTTTCTAAGTGACAGTACACTGATCAACCACAGAAATGACACTGCTGACAGGTGATGAGATGAACACTGATTGTCTTGTTACAAGGTTGCAGTCTGGTCATACTGGCAATAAACTGTTTTGGGAAACTGGGCAGTAATACGACAATGAAGCTGCATGCTGAAAGTACAATTTCCCAATGTCAAGACAGATATTTTGTGTGTATACAGACACCCATGCAAATACAAATCATATTTTCATGTAAACTTTATATACATTTAAAACCACACAAAAAGTTAACATTAAATGAGAAAGAATAATTTAAGATACTGCATTATTTCTGAGACAACAATTACAGTGATGCAAATTAATGGCATTGACCCATTTGGACATGATTCATCAGAGGATCTTTCAGGTAAATCAACTTGTAGTTGTTGGTTACCTGGTATAAATATAACTGTGCCTCAGGTTTCCTCCAGAACATCACTAACTGCATAGCATAGTGATAGTGAGAAACACAGCATCAGGACTAAGTGTGAGTGTCGAAAACAGTCTGAGCTCTTACACAATCAACAGTCAGTCAGCTTGGCTTCTTATTTGCACAATTTGCTGAATTATAAAAGTAACTGATCATTTCAGAGGCCGGTCAGACTCCTGTTTGGATCCTGATACACCTGTGAACCAGCTACAAGACTCGCCCACTGGCTGTGTCATGTGACGCTTACCTTACAAGTCATAGTGGTCCCTGAAGGAGATCCCACATAATTTATGAACAAGTCAGTCAGCTTCACCGACCTAATTTGGTTATTGATGGTTCTGGTTCTATTGCTGTGTCAACATAACAGTGTGCTGTATATTTTCCTTGACTGCACTGGTTTGGTATCTGGGCGACTCACCATACATCTTCCTGGTGATACCAATTCCATGTCACAACAAGAATGTGTGTGTTTCAGTGTTTTAGTCACTTTATTTGGTGGTAGCAGACTCACATGAACCTCATGTGCATACAAAAATCATAGATACGCCTTCAGGAATAGCAGGAAAGTTAGTGTGTGGACAGGTATCCCAAAATTCATCATTATAAATTCAGACCAAAGACAATGCTGTGTAAAGTAAGCTGCTGATTACTGAATCAAACTTACTCAAATCAAATGTCTTCCAGTTTGTCAGGCCACATCAGTATCACTATTATAATGAATGCACTTTTATAATGAGTAACATCTCTGTGAAGTGAAAAAGGTCACTGTTGTCAGTATCTTTGGCAGCTCATTTACATTAATTTTTTTTTGTTTCGATTTTTTTTTTTTTTATTATTCTATGGTTTTCATATTTTATTTGCAGACATTTCAGTCTGTACCAGTTATTCTTTCTTGCTGCAGTGTAGCAGCAGCACATTCCTCCTCTCTTCTTTTCTCTTCAGCTGTCAGGTATAAGGTCACTTTACTCACAGTCTGTCATTCAGTCCAGCTGTCTGGCTGATACCCATTAAAATGCCATCAGGGAAAGCATTTTCTTCCTATTAAAAGTCCTTCATTAGGTCTCTATCTCCAATTGGCATAGTAGTGCTCTGTCTCTCAAGAGGAGTCTTAACTTCATTATTACCTTATAGCTTGTCAATGAGCAGACGAAGAGCAAATGGGCACAGCCAGTCCTTTGGTTACTACCCATATTATTAATGTTGCTACTGCTAAAGTCCAACATCCACCTTGGTTTACTTTCCCCTTTCCTCCCTTGCTTTTTGTATAAAGATGGAAACATCGTAGATTCATTTGTACCTCACAATATATGTGTACACCAAACACCAAGAATCATTTTGGATGTGGAACAGTCAGGATGTGGGATTCCAGGTGAGTCTGACTTTCCTATAGTAAACCTGTGTCAAAGCAATGACCAGCAATTACAATTCAACTTTCTATGACCCATATCCATGATTTTTCCATGATTTTATCCAAGTACTTTAATTGCCTGTCCTTGACCATAAATTAGCAACTGCCTTTCCTTTCCCTAACCTTAACATTACCAAAGCTGCAGTGCACAGGAACTGAGGATTAAATGCTTCAAATACGCTTTGGCATTAGGCATAAAACAAGGCTTTTCAGAATCATCAAACATCAGTGTTTTCATCTGGCAATATGGTCAGCCAGATTTTTTCATTAGCACTCACCAGTGATGTGGTAGCTGACTTGTCTGTTCACAGCAGAGCTGTCATCATCTCTGGTGTTCAGCACAGCCACCACCTCCCCTGGGGGGTCGCTCTCCTGAACTGATCCAAAGTAGTGGCTCTCCATAAACCTGGGTGGGTTGTCGTTCACGTCTGACACTGCTACCGTCACAGTGGCAGTACTGGAAAGTGACAGGGTCTCCCCGAGGTCTGATGCCACGACCGTGAATGTGTAGGATGGATTGGTCTCATGGTCCAGGTCCTTGCGTGTGGAAATCCAGCCAGTATTGCTGTCAATGCTAAAGGTGCCAACCAATGTGTCTGAATCCCCTTCTGATTGGACCAATGTTCCAAGTCTGTATGTTACCTGGCCATTGGCCCCTGAGTCTGAGTCTAGTGCTTGGACTTGAATTATTCTGGTTCCAACTGGCATTCCCTCCATAACAGTGGTATCATAGGAGCTGGCCTCAAAGGCGGGCTTGTTGTCATTTAGATCCAAGACTTTGACCTCAATATCAACAGAAGTTACAGAATCAAGCTTAGCCTGTTGTGCTGTGGCAGTCACTTTGAAGTAGTATGCTTTAATAACCTCATGGTCCAAGGCCTTATCTAGTTTGATCACTCCTGTATTCTTTTCCACTACAAACACCCCATCTTGGTTGTTTTCACCTGTCTCCCCATTAACAAGGGCAAAGGTAGCAGAGAGCGGGGTATATCCAGAAGGAGTGTTGAGGTGCACTGTCCCTATGGCTGAACCTATAGGGGCATTCTCTGGCATGCTAAATATGTAATGATGTTGGCTGAAGGTAGGAATGAAGGCCTCTGGTGAAAGAACATGGATGTAGACAGACACCAGAGAGTGTCGGACTGGATTACCTCCATCCACAGCCTTTACAAAAAAAGATAATACAGAGTTCCTTAAGTGGCTGAAGCTGCCTTTAGTGACCATCCAACCGTTGTCTGGGTCTATCTCCAAAATGTCCACCACAGGGACATGCGCCTCACTGTAAAGTGAATATGTCACTTTAGCATTTGTGCCATCATCAGGATCGTGAGCCTGAATCTGTGTGACCAGAAAACCTTTGGCCACATCAGATTTGACCGAAGCACGGTACTCTGTGGCGCGGAAACATGGAACATTATCATTATCATCCAACAGAGTAACATGTACCGCGCAGTAAGAGATACGTCCACCTGAATCCTGGGCGGAGACTGTTAGAACAATGTCCTTATTGGCTGGGTCCTCACGGTCCAGCTTTTCTACAGTGTAGATCTGACCACTTCCATCAATGCTAAATTGGTCCTTGCCCACATCATTCACAAATGAATAAGTGATGTGACCAAACAATCCAGGATCTGCATCTGTTGCCTTCACCTGGAATTACAAATGAGTACTTATTAATGTTTCTTCAGAGACATTATATGAAGAAAAAAAGTCTTTTAATGAATCTCAATAGCACTTACCTGTATAACTTTGGTTCCCACAGCGGCATTCTCTCTCAACTCTGCTTCGTAGGTGTTCTGTCCAAACGCTGGACTATGCAGGTTGGCCCCCAACACCTTAACATGCACCTGTGCAGTGCTGGTGAAGACCCCATCTGACACTGACACATTAAGGCTGTAGGCTGGCTCCATTCTTTGCTTACGGTGACTGGACAGTGTGATGATTCCTGTCTTTTTGTCCATGACAAAATTCATTCTTTCATTTCCTGACAAAATGCTGTACTCCAACTTGTCAAAATCCGAGCTGTCAGCATCTGAGGCCTGGATGCAGGTTATAAAGTGGCCCCTAGGTGCTAACTCATTCACGTATGCCTCATAGAGAAGCTGGTTGAAAACTGGAGGATTGTCATTCATGTCATTCAAGACAACAGTCACTGACACCTCACTGCTCAGGGGTGGAAAACCATTGTCAGTGGCCCTGACGATGAAGTCATACTTTTGCACAAATTCATGGTCTAGCATACGTGCTGTAAGGATTAACCCGCTGCTGCTATCAATGTGAAAGTAATCAGTGCTGTTATGCACATCTGAGAAGATCTGGTAGCGGACAACATTGTTCTTCTCTGAGTCTTTGTCTGTGGCAATAACTTGAAGAGCTGGTGTTCCAATCATAGCGGTTTCAGACAAAACTACCCTGTAGGACATTTTCTGGAAGATTGGTGGGTTATCATTTACATCCTGGACAAACACTTCTACATCAACCTCAGCGCGGGCCCCAGTCAGATAGTCCGTGGCTCTGATGGTAAGGTGGTAAGATGATGCTGCCTCATAGTCCAAAGAGTGGATGACACTTATGACTCCAGTATCAAAACCAATATCAAACTGAAGAGCTGGATCTCCATCAACAATGGTGTAGATGATGTTTTGGCCTTCAGGACTGGTGGCATTGATGCCGAGGATAGGTGTGTGCACAGCCACATCCTCATTTACAGAAACAGAATAAAATGATTTGTCAAAGACAGGCATGGCTTTGTTGACTACAGTGATGGGGAATTCTATAGTAGATGAGAGAGGTGGATAACCACCATCTCTGGCATATATCACCATTTGGTACTCCACATTGGACAAATCAGACTCAAAAGACCTCTTCAGGCTGAGGCTACCTGTCTGCCGATTGATCTCAAAGTGACCATGATCATCCTTAAGATAGTAAGACACTTCCCCATTAATTCCTTTGTCACCATCTACCGCCATGACCCGGAAAATAGGCGATCCTGGTTCAGCTTCTACTTGGACGGCTGCATAATAAGGAAGTCCAACAAATACAGGGGCATTATCATTTATGTCCTCAACTTGGACTCTAACCATGACTCTGGCCACATGCAGACGGTCATGCTCCCGTCTTGCCTCCACAACCAGTTCATAGAATTCTTGCTCTTCACGGTCAAAGGGTATACCTGTGGTTTGGATGACACCAGATGTTGGGCGAATTCTAAAACGTGTACCAGCATTCAACAGGGTGTACTTTAATGGTTCATTGAGACGGTTTCCCACAGCATTTACCACAGCTACTTTGGTAATATTTGACACATTTTCTTTAATCGATGAAGAGTAAATGCTATGGGTGAAGCTGAGACCACTGTCCAGAGCTTCTCGCACAAGTATAGTCACCAAAGCTGTGCTTGAGAATTTCCCATCTGAAACTTTGACACTAAAGCGGAAGCGCTCTTTGGAGAAGTTGTTGTTTTTGACTATGATAATACCGCTGGACGGTTTGATGGCAAAGTGCTCCAGTACACCATCAGTCAGAGAGTACGTGAGCTCTGTGGGGACGTCTTTGTCGGGATCTACAGCTGAAACCTGCAAAGCTTCTACTCCGACATAGGTGGGGAGGAGCAGGACTGTTTCGTAGGCATTCTGGGTGAAGCGAGGTGGTGAATCATTTGTGTCAATCACTTGTATTGTGACTTCAGTTGGACTGTCTGCAGTCAGCTGTGGCCTACCGTTGTCCCTCACATGAACATGGAAATGGAAAGTGGCAAATGTCTCATGGTCTAAATTAGCAATGGTTCTGATAGAGCCTGTCCCCGAGTCCACTGTGAAAAACATTTTTGCAGTGTCCTCAACAATTTGGTAAACCAACAGAGCATTCTGGTTGCGATCAGCATCAGTGGCTTTGATTACTAGAGGGGAGTCATCTGAGTCCAGGACCACACTGTTAACTGGTGCTACCTCACTGATGCTGCCGTGATAGTGAAGGTGCTGGAACACTGGCGGGTTGTCGTTCTCGTCCACTATCTGGATTAACAGAGTAGCATTGGAGGCCATGCCAGCCATGTTGGTGGCCTGAACAATCAGGGTATAAGATGCTGTGGTCTCATAGTCCAGAGGTTTTTGAGTAGTAATCACTCCACTGTATTGATTTATCTGAAAAACATGATCTGTGTTTCCCAGCTTGATGTCATAAGTGAGGGTGGACTGGCTGACTGCGCTGACTGTGGTGACGGACGTCCCAACCATTGCATTTTCTGTGATCTCTGTTTGGTACTCGGGCTGTGGGAACTTTGGTCCAGCGTTGTCAGAGAGAGTGACAGCAATACGCACTATTGTAGTTGTGGAAAGGGGAGGGGAGCCATTGTCAGTTACTCTCACAGTGAGGACATAGTGGCCGATGCTGGACAGGTCTAGGTCACGTGCAACAGTGATGATGCCCAAAACTGGCTCAATATGGAATGCACTTCCAGTGTTGCCTGCTTCAATGGAGTAGTGTAGCTCTGCGTTCTCGCCTTTGTCTTTGTCGAGTGCGGTAACCTGGACCACAGCAGACCCCACTGCAGCGGACTCATAGACTGAGCCTTCATACAGAGCACTTGTAAAAATGGGTACATGGTCATTTATATCTTCCACTTCTATTAGTACACGAGCCAGATTCTTTCTGTACGGGAACTCTTGGTCCTTCACCTGCGAAGAAAGACAACAAACAAAGGGGTGTCTGTAATGATCAGTTTCTAGTGGCTAAAGTACACAAGAAACAACTATCACATCAAAACACTCACTCTGTAATTTCACAGGCTTTTACCTCACAAGAGCAGTTTACGATTGGATATGTAAATCAGTAAAAAGTGATAATGCTAGTGGTTCACTGTATGGTGTAATTTGCTTAGTTGCTAAATTGCTTCAGGTACACTGAGAGCACAGGCCTGCACACTAAAAACTGCCTCTGGCCCTCCTGCTGCTCTAGATATAAACCATGACTCACAAATGATTTCCTCCTGAGAAATTCCTCCTCTTAAATAGCTGTTCTGGCTACTTGCTATTTATACTCTCATCTTAGATAAAGGACAAATAATAACACTGGGCAACTTTAAATTAACCTTAACGTGCTGCTGAAGCCTCATGTTTCCAACATCAGGATATTTTGTTCATAGGAAAATGTAACAGTACACGGACACATGTGCATGTATGTATGTGCATGAAGTCTGCTGATGAGTATTTTAGACCTGGTCAAGTAGGGTGTGTGTCACAGTTTTACATTAATTTTAGGAATTCCTTAAAGATACATAAAATGTAAATGAAGTGCTTCTTCTGCATTGATACTACAATATATCAAAAACAAAACTGTGAGAATAAATAAGTGTCATGTATCAAGCCCTGAATTGTGCAGCACAAAAACTGAGACGACCTGACAACTATAAGTGTTTCTTTAACCATCAGCTGAAAAACAACCAGCAGCCCTAATAAAGAGTGAATGACCTCAACAAAAGAGAAACACAACAATGCAGGTAAGACTGGAGTGCTCAGGAGGACTGTTATCCCGGGTTCCTCGAGTTCTTCCTCTAGTTGTGACACGAACCAGTAGCAGCTCAGCTCAGACCAAAGAATATCTTACAATGACGGTGAGAATGTGCTGGGCGCAGGCCTCGTGGTCCAGCCTCTGAGTGGTGTAGATGGTGCCCAGGGCGGGGTGGATGCGAAACAGGCGCATGCTGTTGGGGTCGATGGAGCTCTGGAGAGAGTACGTCAGTTTGTGATGCTCATCGCGGTCTGAAGCCAGAACCTGGACCACCTCGGTGTCAGGCGGCGTATCTTCAGAAATAGTAACATCGTAGGTTGGTTGGGAGAAGGTGGGAGCGTTGTCGTTGTTGTCCATCACAGTAATGTGAACCTAGAGAATGAAGGGCATTAAAAATTAGAAAACGGAGTGGGGGAATAATAAAGCTAATAAAGACATACATAGGTATATACATACGTAGCCTGCATATAAAAGATAGATATAGCTATAGATAGGAGGTGCAATAAAGTGCAATACCACTGATGGCCACAACAAACAACATGGCGACATTCAAACGCCAAACTCCTGTCTTCAAAATGTGAGTCTTCAAACTGCTGTTAAAACTATTCCACCAGTTCAGGGTCCCCTCTATTTTTAAGGAAAAGACACTTTGCAATGACCTAGTTACTGTTCAGTCATGCAGTAGTGTGTAAAAGGCTGTAAATAGAGGCTTTTGATGCTTCCATACAAGTTGTAAAATTGATCATTTTTTGTTTATTATTACTACTGCCTGTAAACTGTGAGCCTACCTTTCAGAGCTCACCTGGTCCCTGAACATAATAATAATGCTGTCCAAGCAGGATCACTGTTTTTAACACTTGAGCTGACGTGAGTGAAGTGTTTAAAGGTTCAACTCATCACAAACCAACAGAACAGCTGTGAACCTGCACTAGCTTACACTGACAGCTATTTAAAGTGTAAGGCGCTTTATCTCCAGAGAGAGGCAGCTGTACGAATCTAACTACTTCTTCTTCTACAAGTAGTTTGAAAAGACTTTAAAATCAGAACAATAAAACTCTAATACATTTGATTCAGTGGACTCGCAGCATCGGGTTTCATGCAGAGTTAAACTGGGATAAAATACAAAGAGTTTTGACAACACCATTCATATCAGTGTACTTGACTATGTTCCGTGGCATTGGAGTTACGTAACATAACGAACGATTGAATGCGTGTCATTGTACAGACTGCAGAGAAGTCACGCCGCGTGCTGGTTGGTTGGTGCGTGTCATGACTCATGGAAAGTTCCTGAGTCACAGATGACTGGTGCTGAAGCTCAGCATGAGTCAGGAAAACACAGGAGGAGCGGCGCAGGCAGGGAGGCAGGTACAAAGGCAGACAGAAGAGGCAGACAGGCAGGAAATGGAAGCATTTAGCAAGGCGTTACCTTCTCTATTAACAGCATATATCTGTGGTGGATGAAAGGCCTGTACATGATTTTTTATTCACAACCATATTCATTACTTGGCCGCTGATGCTATTTAAACCATAAACTCCCCATGTTAGGTGAAACCTCTTCACCTGCACTACCTGATGCATCACTGACCTTAGCAGTATACCTGCTCACTGAAAAAAAGTGTCTTATTAGTGTTGCTGTCTGGCCACTGTAGCGTTTCAGGGCAAGGGTGGCAGTTTGCCAGTCATGGTTCAGGTAAGGGGGCCAGGGCTGGAAGCCAGGGGCAGCAGGGTACAAGCTGCTGCTGCAGTGAGGAGCTAAGCAGGGGGAAAAGAGGTCAGGATCTGGTGCAGTCTGGATGGTGAAAAAAAACCCAAAAAAAACCTAAACTAAAAACCTGGCACGCCAGGAGGAAGAGGAAGCAGGCAGGCAGAGGGAGGCTGCTACATGGAAAGGTGACAAACAAAGGGAAACCCAACATACAGTGTTTTCAGCTGATGTAACAGGCTACAGATCTGTTTATCCTTGGATATTTACATCCACTATGTTCTTTCCCTTCAAACAAATGACCCATCAGGATCAGAAAGAACAGAAATACCAGCGGCTCAAATGAATGAATTCAGTACACAGTTGTTTTCTATGACCTCATCTCTCCACAGTAACCCTGTACACCCAGCAAAAAATACCAGAGATGAGCAAAAATGGATTAAGTAGATTGCCTTTACCAAATTAACTGACCAAAATATTGCAAAATGCAAGTGTGTTGAGCTGTGGCCTACTGCAAAATACACTCACTCCTCCCACTGAGTAGTTACAGAAGCAGTGCACTGTTTTACAATAACAGAGCCCACAGAGTGAGAGTATTTTATTTGTGCACTTGGTTTTATATGTGACAATGGTGTGAAGGTTTTTTTTCTCACACGTTAGGCCTGTTGCTGTGACTCCAATATGCTACAGGAGCCACAGACTCAACAACATCCTCTGTTGTTGCTCCACAGATAGAGAAAGGATGCAGTGAGAAAGACACTGTGCTCTCCATGCAACGCTCCAATTCTGCTTGTTTAAATGAAAAGAAGCAGATCCAATCATTATTTTTAACTCTAATGAAACTGACCTAATTAGCTCCTGCTGGCAGAGTATTATTTCAGCAGGTAGAATAAAACAAACGTGTGTTGAAGCACTGACTTCAGATTTGATGTAATTACTTTTTCCTGAAGAAAAAACAGTGATGGATGTACAACTGTTGTATCAACCTACAAATGACTCTCACCCTGTTTACACTTGGTTTAAAGATGCATCTTGGGATCAGATCACAAGTGGACAGCACTAAATACAAGTGTAAACAAACACCAAGACATACTGAGATCACTTGATTTACATGTGGAGGTGGTCTGGTTTGACCACACATCTTTGTAGTGTAAACACTAATGTGTCCTGATGAGTCCCCAACAAAGACATAACAGGAAGTACATCATCAATGCAGGACAGTGCAGATGAGTTGATTGTTTAGAGAAAGTGAAAAACCAATGGATAGACAGATGTAGATAAACCACCTGAAACAGTGTGAACAGCTCGTACATGCACAATATCTCTTGAATCATTTTACCTTCTCTCTTTTTTAGCTAACTGTGCTAAATGTGATGCTCGACTAGTGAGTGATATAAAAACTGTATGTGGGCCCTTCTGGTGGATATAACGTTGCCGTACTGACATCTGAACACAAGCCCACAAGTTGACGGTCAACCTGTGATCTGATCACCCAAGATGCCTTTTAAAACCAAGTGTAAACAGGGTCTCTGATTCAGTCCTACTGTTCCTCTCCTGACACAAGGAGATCCAAGGTTGTTTCGATCTGTTCTGCAGCTGATTTGTAGATCACTGTAATTCCTATTTTTGATGTTGTTTTTGTAGATGACTCAGCAGAGGCAGACAAAGGCGACGGGGGTCCCATGTTCAGAATATATCATCTCAATTTTCTCCAGTTTTCAGCTCAACCACTACACGACTTGAATTTATGAATAAGTGAAATGTCTATTTTAATCCTAACAAAATTTCGTTTGCCAGGTTGTGTATGTTTTTGTGGTGATGTTGCCACATGGGACAGGTCAGCTGATTCTTCCTGATCAGATGTTAATGAATATTGCTGCCTCACAGTCCGAGACATCTTTTTCCAACATGAGTTTGATCAGTGCCCAGCAGCATGGAGAGAGTGGTTATACTGCTGCAACATTACAAATACATTCAACAATGTAAAATACTTGGAGCAGGATGAATGCAGCCTTTAGTAACGGGCAGATACTGGCTGTTTCTCAATAGTAGTAGTGGTATAAACTTGGTGTTTCCAGAGGACACAGTCAGATTATTCTGCAGCTGCAACAGCTGCTTAATTGATGACATCAGAGCTGAGCTCGGCTCCTACCTGGATTTGAACCTTTACCTTCACTTTAACTGGGATTCACACTGAAATAACATAATACAACAAATACCTGCATTTGTTTTCATTTTAAAAACTAGACTTAACTAAAACATTAATAAAAAAACTACATATTCCCATGTACTATTGGCCATGTAAAAGGACCACAGTGTGCTCTATGATAGTCAGTATAGCGACTACAACAAGTCTGTACAACGTGGAATATAAACCACAAAAATCGATCAGAAGTACAATGACGGTGCCCTTAAATAAAAATATAAAGTCATGAGCTGTAACTTTGCCCTCAGCCAGACGGATCTGAAATAACACAGATTCACACCCTGAGACCAAAGGTTGTCTCTTAAATGAACCTGAAAACATTTAAGTCCCTGGTTAACCTCGACTGAGACGTCCTCGCATCACTGAAAATGCTCCATATAACCTGATAAATCCACAACACCTTCAAAGTTTAAACAACTGATTTCCTGGGATTATAAGTTCATAACAGTTGTGAACGTTTTCCTCCGACATTCAGCTTCTGTGTTATGAAATATGATGTGGGATACGTTCCTGTCACTTCCCAACACATCACTGATGAAATGGGCGGAGCAAGAACACAACCAGATATTTGGAGTGTACTCAGTGAGATGAACTGTTACAGCAGTTGGGCTGTGAGTGAAGTTTGACAAGAACATAGGTACAGACAAAAGGCACATAGAGAAAAGCCATGTCTAGCAAGTCCAGTGAAAGCCAGCAGGAATACTGTTGGAAAGCTCCAAGTCCTGAGATGAAACAAAAGTTCACGTCTCTGTGAGGTGACTAACTCTGGTGACTGCTCTGTCACCACACTACACCAGGTAACTGTTTTACAAAGTGTAAAACAGCACCGGCGGTAGGAGTGGTGTCTTGGTTGGGGGGGAATGTGACAACATACATGCACACCTCCTGCAAAAGGACAATGAGATCTGTGGTGGTTCTTGTGCAGAGAAAACAAAAAGCGAAGCAGAGGGAGACGGGAGACGGGAGTTGAGAGCTGCCAGGCGGTGAGTCTAAATTTAAACCCTGCTGCAGCAGTTGGCCTTCTGTTGCTCCACTGTGGAGACATTCCCTGGCGGCGTGACGCCATGCTGACTTTCCATCTGGGAGCCTTCCTCCTCCATCTTACAGGTGTGTGTGTGTGTGTGTCTTTGTAATCTGTATCTGTGTGTGTGTCTGTGTGTGTCAGACTCTGGGAGAAAACACTGCAGCCACTGTGTGAGACGATGTTACCCACTCTTTGATCAGACTGGATGAAAGG
>OOFC01018594.1:15797-28015 GCA_900323345.1 Pseudochromis fuscus
ACTATGAACGTGCTGTTTAAAAGAATCTGTTGTTGTGCTCTGTTTGTTTCTAAATCTGTCTGTCTGTAAATGTGTGCATGTGCGTGTTTGTGTGTGTGTGTGTGTGTGTGTCTTTGTAATCTGTATCTGTGTGTGTGTCTGTGTGTGTCAGACTCTGGGAGAAAACACTGCAGCCACTGTGTGAGACGATGTTACCCACTCTTTGATCAGACTGGATGAAAGGCAAAATGACTAAAAGCTTAAATCCTGTGTGTGTAAAGATTTTAATTAAGTCTTGACACTGTGTCAGAAAGGTGTGGATTCCACTTAGTGGTTATTTTGGAAGCTGCATCCAAGCTTAATACCATCACAGTGACGGAGAATGGGTCATGGACATCAGTTTACACACACTCAGGAAGTGTGTATGTGTGTGTGCTGGTACACGATTGAAATCTGAAAAGGTTCGGCTCTAGAAAATAAAAAATCCAAACGAGGTTTTAGTGGTCAAACATGTTTGTATGTGTGTATCTGTGTCCCTGGATGATGCTGAAGCAGTGAACACACCGACCTGGAAATGACTTTGAGGAAACCTCTTGAGTTAGACAGCAGGTGTTAGACAACAGAGAGAGGCCCAACAGAGTGTCCTTTGTCACCACTTTCATGTTGACACAAACTGACCTTGAAAGTGACAGGATGTGTGTGTAAGAGTGTGTTTGTAGTTGTATGACGTAAGATGTGGGGATATAAATCAGTGTAAAAAATCATCCCAGAAAGACTTGAAACAGGAAAGCTCCCATAACGAAACAGATTAGATTTAAGAGTGAAGAGTGGGTTAGAGTAAATGTTAGGGCGAGGAGAGCAGTTGTAATATCCAGGAAATAAATAAAAGTCAGTGTAATGTCTTCTGATGTGATGGAAACACAGCTGTATGATTGTGTCAGGTTGAAATATAGGCCTCTCAGTCATTCTACATGTCAGAACAATTCTTCCCGCTCGATAAAAATGCTAATGTTGTGTGTCTGTGTGTCACTGAGTGTGTTGGTGTGTCTGTGTTTTCCCAGATTCCACAGTAACCCATCTCATCCTACTCATAATGTAAATAAAATCTAATCTAAATTCCCATTGCCAATCACAAGACATTTTTCTGGTTTTATTGAATCTCTTCTTTTGGTGGAAGCTTGAGCGTCTGACTCAGACTTCTTCCCTGTACTCCCTTATACATAACCAAGGCATAAGCTGGACTCAATATGCCTGAATAATACATAACTATACCTATTGATAAGTAATTTAACTCCTTTTCCTCCACATTCAATAATAATGAATCCATCAGTTTTCATTTGAGTAGGTTTATACCAACATATAAATTACTATGGAGTAATAGGATGGAGTTGTCTCTCAACATGACGAGTAAAAGGAAAGTGAGTAGCTGTTACATTTATCTGTGTAACATGTTTTTTGTTTGTTGTATTTGTATATTTTATGAGTTCATCAAGTTTTCAAGATGAGTGAGATGAAATCCTGAAATATTTGTGTGAAATTATACAATTTACCATTGATTAGTTTCATTCCTGTTGAGATAATGTGTGATAATAGGGTTTGTATGTATAACCACAAAAATCAAGGAATTTGTTGTGAGAGGACATCACAAGAAAAGAAGAGGTGATTGATTTGGTGGTTAAAGCAGAAAGGTGAGCTGAAATGTGTTATCATGTGTGTCAATACAAAAGTTAGAGTGTAAACGACCACCATCAGCTTTAAGGCTATCATCAAAACTATTCAAGGACAATTCCCCTCTTACAGCCATGTGAGTATGACAAAAATCTCCCTTTAGATGCTGATCTCAACTTCTCTAAGATTTTTAAGACTACTGGATGAAAGTTGGATGTCTCCTGTCAGACTGTCTTTAGTTTCATGCTTTCATTCCCAGTACACTGGATTACTGACTGTGTGTGCAGATGTTAAATGTTTCAGTGATTCAGCTCCTTCCTACATTTGTGACATGCTCACACAATACACACCGGAGAAATCAGTCAGTAAAGGTGGACTCACTACACCTCAAACCAGCTGATGGTGTCTTCAGTTACTATGGTCCCACTCTAGCCTACTCTCCACCACGTCAAATATGGACGGGTACTGCAGAATTTTCTTTTAAAAGGAAATCAAAATCACATCTTTGTTTTCAAAGGTTTTTAGTTTAAGGTGTGTGCGTTATTCTAAATATGGTAATACTTTCTTACCTTGAATGTTTGTGTCATGTCTAACATGGTTTCATATATGTATGGTGTTTATTCAGTCTCAAAGGTCATGCAGGTGCCTACATGTGATACATGTGCATGAAACAGTATCTGCAGGGGAAGAAGAATCTCTGAGAGGTTCACAGAGTAAAAACCAGAGTTACACTGTTACAAACTGTGAACTAACAATGAACAGTCAGTCAAATAAAGACTAAAGTGGTACCTGTGCGGATGCAGTGTTGGTTCCATCTGAAGCCTGCACCGTCAGGTTGTAGAAGGAGCGCTGCTCGGCGTCCAGAGGCTTGGCGATGATGATGGTGCCCACAGCCTTCTCTACATCGAACACACTGTCACTGTTCCCACCTGCTTCACAGGAGGGGGTCAGACAGGAGGAGGGAGGGCACACAACGTCAATCAGACCAACAGTCTCATTGCACACACACACACATTTCTGATGGATATGTGAATACACACATAGATACACAAACACCAGACAGTTTTATTTTGTGGATGGATGGTTTTCAGTCATGTGAAACCATATGCTGAAACGTCCTGACAGATCTTTACGTATATGCCACATTACAGCTGTAAACGTGCTGTTTGCAGAGATCAGATCACAAAGAAGCACATAACTGGAGACCACTGCTGCACACACACTGGTTTGTGATGGTGCAGAGGAGGGAGGAGGGGCTGATGGTGGGGTTAAGCTCTTTAATCAAAAACACTCACACACACACACGCACGCACACACACATACATACACACACACACACACACACACAAATACCACACCACAAACACCTATAAACCACAAATCAAAAGCACAAGATCACAGCAACACAATGAAGCACCGGCCATGCAAGTAGCAACAACGACACAAACGTGTGACTCTGTGTGTGTGTGTGTGTGTGTGTGTGTGTGTCTGAGTGTTACTGTTTGCGCTGCACACGTTGTAAACATACTGCACATACAGGTTCAGAGAGTGCTGACGTGTGTGTAGCCTGGTTTGGTGACCACGTTGGATTTGGTTTCTTTATGGAGCAAAAACACATCGTGAAAGGTCTAAAAATAACTCTTCATTTCTTTATAGAAGAACTGCAAAAAGCAGTGTTAGCAAACTAACTACTTTACTGTGGACACACAATGTATCTGTCTGAACACAAGCTTTACACTTATAAAACAACATGTGTGTATGTGTATATATGTTTACACATCACTGATAAGATGTAGACCACACAAGAGGATTACTTTAATTACATTTGTTAAAACTAAACTAATACCCAGACAATGGAGTGTGGGAGCCTGATCAGTAACGTAGGCAGGAAATGAGCTCTTATAGGTGCAGACTCCACAGGTTGATGCTCAGTGGGCTGGTGGAGAGAGACAGAGGTAACACATGCCAGGTTCATACCCTGGGGGGCTCAGGTGAGCTGCATCAGTGGGAGTGGGAGGGGCGTCACAATTCAAACTAACCTTGGCCCATTCCTAATGACACATTGGTCAAAAGCTCAGCAGTTTACATGTAAAACTCAGAGAAGGCATTTGTATTAGGGAACTGTCTTGATCTATCTGGTATGTTTAGCTGTGTATGGATTCATCCTGTCCTGTTTTTAAAGATGTAAAGGACAAGGATCAAGATCAAGGATCTAATGCTAGGGATTCTTTTTAATTGAATGAGAAGTTGAAATCATCATGATGTAATTAGACAGTGACAGTTTTAGATCACCATACTAATATAAGCCAACCAGCAAAAACTTTATTTGAACACAGTCAGTTCTTGAAGTTGTTGGAAGCAGGAAAAATGTGCAGTGTAGTGATGCAAGGGCCAACCTGTGATGAGGGTGACAGCAAAACCACAGCTCCTGTGTGTTGTTAGGGGTCTGCAGTAGGTATGAAGGTGGTCCAAGGAAGGACCACTGGTGAACTTAAGATGGGGTCATAGGTGCCCAAGGTTTAATCATGCATGTGGGGAGTGAAGACTGGCTCATGTGATCCCATCCCACAGATAAGCACACGCTGCTGAAAACTTTACTGCTAAGAATACAAAGAGCACTGCAGCTTCCTGCATGACTGCAGACCAGTCAGGGTGTCCATGCTGTCCCCTGTCCACTGGCCTGGTCTGATGAATTGGATGAACTGAGTGGGTCATTTACCTAAAGAAGAGATCGTGCACTATGGGAAGTAGATATGCTGGCAGAGACCGTGTGATACTCTGTCCAGTGGGCCCTGCCATTCATGTGGATGTTACTTTGACACGTAGCATCTGTTTTTAAATGTTGCTGCAGACCAAGTCCACCCCATCATGGAAACCTTACTCCCTGAGAGCAGGAACAACATTACAACTTCAGGGCGTCGCCTCGGCCTCCAAATTCTCCAGATAGGGACGCCCCACCTCACAACTTCCAGGACTTAAAGGATCTGCTGCTAACGTCTTGGTGTCTGATACCACAACACACCTTCACAGGTCTGTGGAGTCCAGGCTTCAGTGGAGCAGGGCTGTTTTGGGGGCCGACACAATGTAAGAAGATAGGTTTGAATCTGTGGTGTGTTTTACAGGAGGTTGGGTGGCCACAGGTTGCCACACCAACAAAACATATTCAGTCAAATCAACTCACTGCAATCGTGATGCAGTGCAATCCAGTGTCCCATCTGATGGAAATCCAGTTTAGATGTTTAAAATGAATCTAATATGACAGAAATCAATAATGATCTCGACAGCTCTGACAGGAGTCGATGTCCAGAGGAGGAAATCTCTACTGTCTGACACACTCAGGCTGCTTTGCCTAATTACTTATGAGTTTACATTTGACTGTGATTGTGAGCCCAATAGTTGTCAAACAGACATGTACAGATGAGCATACATGGTGAAAAGCAAGGGTTTTTAAATTGGACTGGGCGCAGTCTACGCTGTAACCTGAGCTCTACTATTCACTGTGTGAACCACTAAATATTAATGGTTAAATGATTAAAGAAAAAGATGGCAAACCATACTGTGATCTCGAGCAAACTTCAAACAGCCACGTCTGCCATCCAGTCTAATCATCCTCATTTAAGACATAAGGGAGAATAGGGTTTTGGCAACAATCCTACTGAGGCTGGAAAAAGCCGCTAGTCTGCCGACGCCAAATTACAGAGAGAGAAAATCCAACACTCCGCAAAAGAGGGGGAGGCAGAAAGCCCTGTGATCTGTCCTAAAATTGGTTTCCACTGCCTGTCTAAAGCTGACTTTATCCTCACTCAACTGGCTCAACTGGACAGTTTTGTTACCACAGAAGCCGGCGATGTCTCACCTCACCCTGCAGGTCTACTTTCAGGAACAACCAGAGGAAAAAAGACTGGAGTGTAATCACAGAGTTAACCTCTTCCACTCTGCTGCCGTGGGATCTTTTACATCTTTGTAGATGCAGTGACAGTTTCCACTTTCCTCCATGCTTGTGAGTTCAGCTAATCTGAATCAAATAATGTGTAATGTGAGTGTGTGATAATGAATAGTTAAGCATCCTGATAAGAGAAGTGGTGGATGGTGGATCAGATTTTATCATAATAACAAATAATTATATTTGTTTAATCCTTGGAACCAAATAAATGATTTAACATCTGATGTATGAGACAGTAACCACACATTATTTTATATGATATATTGTTATTTTCAGCATCAGTAAGATTATTCAGACACTCAGTGGTTAGGAAAACATCAAAGATGCATACAGATTGAGTGCATTGATGTACGCCTGTACATGTTAGTGTGCAAGTGTGGGTGTGTATAGGTACTGCGGACCAGACAGAGGCTGGTCTGTGATCCAGTCTGGTCTGTCTGCCTGTCTCTGGGTCTGTCTGGCTCAGCCTGCTGGGTGGAGCACTAGTAGCTTGGACTATATATGGAGCACTGTCCTCCCACATCCCTGAGGATGTGGTGCATCTGTGCATCTGATCTGTATTCTGCAAATTAAAGCTGGGTGTGTGTATATTTCTGTGTCTGTATCTGTGTATGTTAATGCATCCTCTTTATTATCACACAGATGATCCCATTGTTATTGTTCACCTCTCTGCGGGTTGGGTCACACCATTACTATATTTCAAGTGACCACTATCACTTTACAGAACAGGTTTACAGAACAGAGATGCTTGCATGATGCGGGACGGCTGTGGTTCAGGTGGTAGAGTGGGTGGTCCACTAATCGTGAAGTTTGTTTCCTGGCTCCTCCTGTCCACACGACCTTGGGCGTGACATTGAACCTGAAGTTGTTCCTTATGTGGTAGCTCTGCTCCCAGTGGTGTGAGTAAACATGGGTGAATGAGAGGCAGAAACTTAGAAAGCTCTTTGTAGACCTAGGCTCAGGTGAAGAGGTGCTATATAAGTGCAATCCATTTACCATCCACAATCACACTAAGTGGCACACAGTACATTACACAGATTAAGATGCAACCCCGCCCCCCCATCCATTAAGTGGATGTTTTAGCATCATGTACTGCACATTTATGGTTACTCCTCAACCTTCAGCTCTTCAACATACCTGCAGCATAGTCTACCCCATTTTCTCCTGTTATTCAATCCCTTCTGACAACTCCTCATCATTTTCCTGTCTAATCACTTTTGTCCCTGGCCCCTCCCCACATCTGCTTCAAGTCACATTTTCTATATTCACAGTTTCACTTGCCAGCTGAGAGTTGTTGTTTTTTTCCTAAAGCAACTTGTACTGTGTTTTCAGGTTTGATTAATTCACACGGGGCTGGGTGTTCAGCAATGTGTGCTGGAGTGTAGGTGCTAGGTACTGCATGTGCTGCGTTGTGCTTCGTCTGTCTCAAACCTGCTGCCCAGCCAGTGAGTGTAACCATTAGTTTAGCTAATGGGTCAGCGGATTGTGGGAGATTTGAGTGCATGTGTGAACCCGCTGCTACAGGAAGGCATGCATTAATTCCATAAGGAATGTGTGTCCAGGTGCTGCTAACAGCAGGTCATTAGACAGAGCTGTCAGGGAGGTAACCCGGAGGTTGTTACCATGGGAGCAGATAAAAAGGTTGTGATACCTTTTTACCAAACCTTCATCCCTTCAATTAACCTTGGCTACAATTTACTCCATTAAAGTGAAATACACACACACACACACACACACACACACACACACACACACACACACACACTCAGGCTGAGCTTCTTTGACGGGTGTTCCACTCAACCAATCACCCACCAACAGAAATACGTCAGCAGTACAAATGACAAGCACGGGGGGTGGACCAATGGGAGCCAACAAAAAAGACAGGGAAAAGTAAAGGAAAAGAAAGGAAGTGTGGAGACAACAGCGAAGAGCGGTAGTGAAAGTTGGAAGCGAGATACCTTCTGAGGAACAGTTCCTGCCACAAGCGCTCTGCAGAATATAGAACATCTCACGGAAAGACCTGGGACCTTCCAGGCATGAAGCATTGAGGAGAGAGAGGAGAGAGAAGGTGAGACAGGGAGGACAGACAGGCTCAAGGGGGAGGACAGGAGACAAAATGATGTGAGACAGGACAGAGACAGAGATAGAAACTGCTTCTGATGAGCTGCACATCTATCAAGTCATATGCACACGGTATGGAGTCTACTCAAGAAAATACATTTGAACGTACATGTTCCTAGGAATGTGGGGAATCAGGTTTTGTACTCCGACCTCGCTGGATCAAGCTACATCTACACCGATATTTGTGGATTGATACTACTTAGAGTTGTTATGTTCCTGTTAAAGGACACTACTCTAAGTTTTAAACCTGGGAGAACATGGGTAAACCTGTGTTGTATGACCTTCATGTTGATGAAGTTCTTTATGAATATCTTCACATAATGATTCAATGATGGCAATCTGTCGTAACTGTTTTCTCATAATTACAGGTCTGGAAAAATCCAAAGATCAGTGTCAACACAATGTGCCAGACAAACTGAAAGTAACTGAGAGAAATGAAGTGAATTTAAAGACCCAATCAGAACTCAAAAGCATACAAACTTGTTCTAACTTTCACAATTACAGTTCTGTAAATGTGGCAACAATAATGTTGGTTCCACATAAGTTACTGTAAATCCTCCACCAGTGACCGAGGCCTGAAACTGCAGAAGGTAACAGGCCTCCATCTGAGGCTGGCTTGTATATCAGGCAAGTCTATATTACTCTTTTTAATGAGTCGGATTACAGTGTGCATTACACTGCTAACATAAAATCAACACTTCCTTTAACCACTTCAAAATAAAAGCCAATTACAAGTGTTTCAGTAGACAGAAACCTATTATTTATTAATCAGGCTTGTGAAATATTTGCAGGCACACTAAATCATAGGTTTTTCCTCAGCTTGTATTTGGGATCTGGCCATTTTCAAAGTCTTGGCCTTTGACTGAATACTGGTTTTCATTTGAGGAAATACAGCATGTTATATTGTCAAATTTATTTGCAAACTATTTCCTTATAATATGTAATATTTGTATGATATTACTTCGATCTACAAATCACACTCCTGGTTTTACACATAATTCCTCTGCTGTTGTACTGTTGATTATTCAAGGATCAACTTTTCTCTTATTGTGAAAGGTACATGTTCAAAGAGTAAATTCCATATTTTCCCCACAGTACAAACAAAATGTTTTTAATAATGATTCCTGATGTAAAGACACGAGTGAAGTGAGAA
The DNA here is from genome assembly GCA_900323345.1 of Pseudochromis fuscus. Taxonomy (NCBI): domain Eukaryota; kingdom Metazoa; phylum Chordata; class Actinopteri; family Pseudochromidae; genus Pseudochromis; species Pseudochromis fuscus. The sequence continues at coordinate 24,662 of OOFC01018594.1, forward strand.
AGAATGTCTACGGAGTAAGGGAGACAGACAGGGACAAACATCCAGAGAAAGAGAGACAAGAGATGGACAGAGCTGTAAAGAGCCAGAAGCACAAGCCAGAAGGTATCTCCCGCTGGATACACACTGACTGTCACTGCTCAGTGACAACAAAAGGAAAGATGGATGGTGCATTGTGGGAACCGCTGTCCTTCCTGGTGGCTGTTGTCCATCTAGTTTGGGCTAACTGGAGACCACAATGCATGCATCACAGCTGGGGAACTGTCAGCGTACATATACTGTAGTATTGAGTAGAGTTCAAACTAACAGAATTAGAATCAGAAATTATCTGAATTAATAAATCACTTTCACCACAGTAGATTCGTCACCACACATAATGCGTAAAAATTGAGCTTAGTGCAGTGGGCATGACATAATCTAGTTAAGCCTTTCAAGGGGGGGGGGCTGAACTTTGGTGGATCAAAGGGGTTTAAGTGTGCCATGTTGGGCATTTTCCGCTTATAGACGAATGTCATGCTCCCTTTAAAATCCATCTGAATATTCTTTATTGAGAGCTAACCAGCACATCCTCTCTGGAGGGACATTAGAATAATACTTATAAATAACCACAAAGCTCTTAAAGGGTTACCCTTAAAAAATAAATAAATAAAAATAAAAAGGATAAAAGTAATAATTATAAACACACAATTTGTTTCCTCATGAATTCAATCCATATCAATTCTCTATAGACTGCCTACTATTTTCATCGCTTGACCTGGCAGCTGGGGAAGCTGTTGCCATGGTGACTGGGATGGGCAGAGCATAACAGATCATGCAGCGGGGCCACAGTATATCTGAGCTGCACCTCATGTACAACAACACACCAACACTGTCAGCCCAAAACACACACCATGCACCGAGCCTGGGAACCGCCCTGCCTCACGCAACCAAGAAAATCCCCGCTGGCTGACAGAGCATCGTTCCCTCGCCTGCGGGGGGACTTTACCTGTGATGTCGAACCACAATGGGATGGAGCTCTGCTGCAGGGACACCACGCCCACAATCTCAGCAACCTTGTCGTTCTCCATGACGGTGAAGTTGTAGAATGGCTCATCAAAGAGCAGCGGGAGAGTCGAGGGAGGTGGTCGACGGATCCACTCAATGTGCAGACGAGCTGTGGAGGACTTCTGAGGACGCCCATTGTCTGTCGCTTTGATCTGCATAGGCAAAGGCACATTTATTGGGGCCATCCAAAACAACAAAAATGGGCAGCTTTTGAGTAACAAATCTGAAACCAGAAAACACATCATAGAATCAATCCAGCAAGAGTTTGGTTTAAGAAAGTTTCCTGAAAATGTAAAATAAACATGCTTAACAACTGATGAAGGTTTTACGTACAGTCAGGATGTCATAGCTCCCTGCAGTGAAGGCCTTGCGTGATGATACCACTGCCGTCTTGGGATCAATGAAGAACTTCCCATCCTCGTTGCCGTCCACAATGCTGTATGAAAGGTCACTGTTGGGCCCATCGTCGCGGTCGTAAGCAAAGACTCGATAGATGGGCTCTCCCTTCTTCCTGCGTTCTCTCTCTGGAAGTTTGACCTGGTAGACCTTCTCAGGAAATGTGGGCTTGTTGTCGTTTTCATCAAGGACCTGAACCATCACCCACACTGTACTCTGCCTGGGATTGGGACCACCATCCGACACCAACACCTGCAGAACAGATTAAGAGATTTAATGCAGATGCATAAAAAATGTGTTGCCAGTCCCAGGCTGGAATCCCCCGAGCGCTCTATCCATCATGAAAGGCCCCTTGAAGCCAACTCAAGCCAGGCTGAGCCTCTATCTCCCCAAAGTACAAAAACAGAGCATTCAAGTGCTACTTAAGCTCACCTTACCTATTCAAGCACACTACTCCTGTTTAAGTTGTAAAGTAACACACATGTCTCTAGTCCTGTTTGTGATTTTGGCTGGAAGCAACAGCAGCAGCAGCACTAATGCAGTCACAGTGCCAGACTGTGATGGTTAAGGGGGAGTTAAGCTGTTTACCAGTCGGTCTTCATTTCTACCCGCAACTATGGTGTGACCATAGATGGAAGAAAAAACAACACTGTAGCTCAAGCATCTGAACAGGATGCCCCCTGGTCACTTTCTGTTGGAGGTTTACCAGGGACCTGGAAGGAGACCGAGTGGACCTGCTGGGACATTATATCTCTCAGTTGGCCTGAGAGCAGCTGGGGGCCCCAGGAACGAGCTGGATGAAGTTAAGTGGGGGCAGGGATGTCTGGGCTTCGCTGCTCACCCTGCTGTCACTGCGGCTCTGATGGACTTAGAATTTATGGCATTCAGAGATAGAAACACATGCTTTCTGACCTGTCACACAATTCTCCCCACAAATCATCTGGATAAGTACAAAAGGCTTCTAGTTGCACACTTTCCTTGTTTTATGTAGTTGTAAATAAATTAGATGAGGACATAAAAAGGGGCATTAACTTAAAACAATTTAAGAGTCAGTATAAACAAACATTCTTGGACAGCTATAAAGAACTGGACAGTTCATAAGATTGCAGGGATTAATGGATCGTGATTGTAACTAAGGATTGTGAAATTATATGACAATGTAATTGGGGGCTGAACTTGAAAAGCTTTGCTTCCTTCAGCCCCTTCTCGAACTTGCACTCCATCACTGTGTTTTTTTCTCTTCTCTACTGCATGTGCTGTTTGTTTTTGTGGTTGTGCTTGTTCAAGACAAATACCGTATTTTCCGTACTATAAGCTCCACCTAAAAGCCTTTAATTTTCTCAAAAATCGACCAGGCCCCTTATAATCTGATACGCCTTATATATGGATCAGTATTGGTTAATTATGGCTGCCGTAGTCAGGGGGCGTATATTGTGATTGCACTAACGTTTGATTGACCGTAGCGGTATCAGACTGTTTCTTTCACATGTTTACTGAATCAGGGAAAAGTTCCCCCCATGTTTGTGATGCACTAAATATGTGATAAGAAGTTGCACTACCTGTTGTACCTTGCTGTTGGTAAAAGATAAAACTACATCACTGACGTTACCTCGGAGAAAAAAATCAAACAGCTGTTCATGTAGCTTTGAACTGTGACAAATGGAGTTGGAAATACATTGTTTTCAACGAAGGCGGCGCAAATACTGGTAAGAGCTACTGGTACGTACGGTACCGTATTGTGAATGTACTAGTTTGTTTTGGAGTGAACGGAGTTGTCAGAACGTTGGTTTGTTTTCTATTAATAAAGTTTGACTGACTGACTTATCTGACTGTTTTGTTGACATCCCCTTTAGCACAGCTTCATCTAGATGGATGATAACACAACCCCAGACACTACAGTAGTTTCTATTCTATGCG
>OOFC01018595.1:0-12232 GCA_900323345.1 Pseudochromis fuscus
CCTCCAGGTAGAACTTGTACTGACTCACCAAAGTTTCCTCAAACTCTCTGAGCTGCTGAGTCTCCTTCTTCACCTGTAACACAGCAACCAATCAGAAGCTGAGTTCATCCATCGCCTCTCACACCACCACAGATCCAGGTCCCCGGTGGTACCTTGGTGGCCTTCTCCTCGGAGGTCAGAGGTCGGATCCTGTAGGCGGGGACGATGTCTTTGAAGACCTCCATCAGAGAGACCATCACCAGCTTCCTGACCGTCACCGCCACGCTGGGGTCGGCCTCCATCAGCATCCCGCGCAGCTCCTTCACACGCTTCATCTGTCGCACACCACATGACATCAACACAGGCTCCGCCCCTTTCATCACCTGACCCTGGACATGTGATCCACCAGCTCAGACCTACATTACTGAAGGGGTCCGAGACGATGGACGATCCCAGGCCGGCGATTCTCAGCTTCATCTCGTCGATCTTCTGAGCCCGGAGCCGCTCCCTCTGCTCCGGTGTCAGCTCCACGCAGGGCTGAGGCGCCGCCGCTGCACAGGGAGACACGTTAGAGCCACGCCACAACACGTTATGGTCACGTTAGAGACGCGTCAGGACACACTGGACCGAGGCTCCAGGTGGGACACATCAAAAACAGGACCTGCTTTTTTTATCCCGTACCGTCTTCCACTGTCTCCTCCTCCTCCTCCTCTTCCTCCTCGTGTTCTTCTTCTTCTGGTTTCTTCTCAACAACTGGAAAACAAAAAGAAGAAGAAGTTTCCTCTCCAGTTGCAGTCCATCAATAAAACCAATCAGTGCATCACTAAAACCGATCACTGGATCAATGCTGTGGACCGTACCCCTCTCGATGCTCTGCGGGACCACTCCCCTCTTGTCTTTGATGGGCAGCAGGTGGATGACCTCCTTCTCCTCCGTCCTCGCCATCTTCCTCGGAACTTTCTCGTAACTCCGAACGACCTCCGAGCTCCGCTTCTTGGCGCCGTGCACCGGCCCGCTGGGACGCCACGCCGCAACAAAACAAACGCACCTCAGTCACTCACACGCCTCCTTGTTTGAACAGCCTGTGTGTTTTTGTGTGTGGGGGCGTTACCATGACGACAGGTCTCTGGTGATGAAGGAGGCTTGCCGGGCCATGGTGGTCATCTGCTGCAGGTCGTCGTCCTCCATCATGTCGGTGGGCAGACTCTCCAGGAACTCCTCCTCCTCCTCCTCATCTGTCACACATCAATGGTTAAAGATCTGTGTTCAACTGCCTGACGGCCCATCGACCACGTCATCGGCTGGGATGCCACTCACCGGGTCTCTTCCTGTATGTCTCCAGGGGGCGGGGCGTTTCCATGACGGCGCCCTTCACCGCCTGCCTCAGCCTCTTCTGCTCCTTGCGCTGCTTCTTGGCGACGTTCTGCTGCTTCATCTCGCGGTTCTTCAGCTTGTTCTCCAGCTTGACGCCGCTCGTCTTCAGCAGGCGCCGGAACGTCGGCCGACGCTTCTTCGAGCGAGGCTGCGACACAGTGACATCACACCGTGTTTCCACATCAATAACAACATGTTTCATATTAGGACTGCAACCAGTGACCTCTCTGATAGTCGATGAGTCATCATAATTATTATTTAGCTCAGCTTTTAAATTAGTCTGAGGTTGTTTCAATGTTAATTAATAATCAAGACAAAACATCTCTGAATTAACTCTGCTGCTACTGATACAAACACCACATTGTGTAGTTGCCTATTGCACATGTGCAACTCTCCACAGAGATGGGAAGAAAAGAAGATGCCTCACTCTGTTCAAAAACATGTCGACAAATAAATTCGTCGGCAGCTTTTATTTTGAAAACGTGTCTGAGACTTAATGAGAAAAATCACCAGAAATATAAAATAACAATAATGTAAGAAACAAATGTGTATTATTTCTACAGTGTTGGATTAGGTTATGTATGAATATCACAGTCTGTCCATCAAGGTCAAAACCTTTAGATCCACATTATTCTCAATGGTTGTGAAGAACTAACAGAAATGATCAGTTTAACTTTCTTTTCCATTGTGAACACATTTGAGCAATATTAAAAAAACATTTAAAATCAGCTGGTTCTGGTAGTAAACTGTAAGAACCTGGTTTTGACCAAACCTCAAATTAACTGGGTCTGTTTTCTCTGTAAACTTTAAATATGAAGTTTTCTCTCTGGACTCTGGTGTCAGGCTGTGAAACGTGAACGTGACTCTTTTAGAGACTCTTCAGCTTCAACACATTTAAGTATTTTTAAACACAACATTTAATTAGTCGATTTCTCTACGGAGTCTGATGCACAGAAGCTCTAAAGGACATGATCAAATAAATTTTGTTTCTCTGTTTTGCCGTAATAACGAGTTGATTTCAGTGGTTTTCTCGAGATCTTGAGTTACTTTTCTCGTGATCTCTCTCTCACACACACACACACACACACACACACACACACACCTGTCATGTCTATGTTAAATTTACAGTTCTGTATTATTATCTCTATTTTTCTTTGAAATTATTTTCCACTGTCTTTTTGCTCTACTAGGTTTTACACCTCATTGCTGCTGTGACAAAACCATTTCAATTTGGGATTAATAAAGTTGATCTAACCAACCGTTCTGTAAATTATTTGATAAATGTGTTTATATGTATTTGCTCTTGTTAAATACTTTTAAAGTATCATGGTTAAATTCACGGTGTTCAGTGGAGTCTGGTGGCACCTGAACGGTTCTATGTGGACCATGACAGACCAGACTCTCACTAAAACCTCCATTTAACTGAGGCTGTGTTGTAAACAGCTCTGGATTCAAATCACAAGCAAACAAGTCAACTTTGAATTGGAGGTTTTCTCGGAGGAGTCTGGTTCAGACTGAGGAGAACACCAGGAGCTGCTGCTTGCACCGAGCTCCGGACCAGACTCAGGACCAGACTCTGTTCATCGAAGGACGGACTCACCGGCCCCATGGCGGCAGGAGGTCTCCGGGTGTCTCCGCTGACTCAGGCCGAACTCAAACCACTGCTCTCGGGTGAGTTTGAAGAGGAGTCTCGGTGTGTTTTGGTAAAAATCTGACAAGTTCCCCACGCGTGTTGACCACGGAACCGGGTTCAAGTGGAGACCTGGAAACAATAAACCACAGAACTGGTGTGACGAGATCACAGCGCCCCCTGTGGTGGGAGGACACCAGGGACAAAATCAGGTGAACAGCCAGTAAGCGGTTTAATTCTGTTTTCCTCACATTTTCAGTTAAAAAAACGTTATATTCTGTTGTAGTATTGAATAGTTCAGAGCGTCAGTTCAATTCAAAATAATTTCCTGCAAAGGATGAATAAAGTATTTATCTATCTATCTATCTATCTATCTATCTATCAACCTTTGAATATATTATTAGAAAAATACAAAATAAATACAGACTGGAGTCTTAGTTACAGTTTAAAGTTTGATAATAAAAAGATTAAAACAGATGCTAAGTCAGTTTAGCTGAGAATGGGGACAAAAATGCACTTTTTTATTATTCTTTATTATAACTCTTTTTTAAAAAAACAGATTTTAAAATAGCCTATATATTTTATTTTGTTTTTTTCCAGTTAATTGTGAAGAATAATAGATTATCAGATTTCTGCTGTTAGTGGAATCACTTGCCTGTAGATATTAATATTAAAATGTTATTTACGGATTAAACCATTAGGTATGTAATAATAATGTAATTATGTAGGGCTGTCGTGGTCACGATAGTGGGTTGAAGTATTTTATGGCTTTAAGCTCCGAGAGGGAGTGAACTATCACAAAGTTAATACATCATCTTTGTATCACCTTGTACCTCCCGCCGCTGGGGGGCGATCATTACCGCTGTCGCTATAAAACCCAAACCGCTTTGATTTAATGCGAAAGCCCGAAACAACCGAAAGGTGAATCTCTCAGTTTGAACTGCTGCCAGCTTGTCAGTCAACGTTTTGAACGTGAATGCCTCTGAAATCAATATTTGTGCGTAGTTTACTATTGCGAAGGTAACCGGCGCTTTTTATTTTACCTGAAACACGAACTACACACTGTGCTAGCGTTCACTGTCTCATACGTGCTCAGCTAGCAGCTTGTAGCCGGCCGCTGTGGAGCGGGGTCCGGCCCACCAAGAACCTCCACCGCGGTGCCGGTAAGAGTTTTATTTATTCTGTGTTTGTCAGTGCTTGTTTTTTTACTTAATGGCGGCGTTTATAAAAGTTAAAGCTAATGGCTAGCAACCACACCGTTCGTTTTTCGCGCGGGCCCCACCCATTGGCTCTTTATTGGCTGTATGCGACATCGCTTCTCTGAGCTTCATGCTGATTGGCTGGGAGCTGACATGTGGTAGTTAAATGGCTGCGAGCACGTTGGTGTGTTTATTTAAATTAAAGTTAAAGTAGTCTGTTTTCAATGTGAAAGATAAAAGTAAAGTCAGGGGACATACTGAGAAAAGACTGATTAGTGTGCGTGGTTCAATATTTTGTTTATTATATATTATGTTAATCGATTTGTTGTTGTTCTTGTTGTTTACTACAAAACGTCCACTGTACATACAAAAAATGTTTGGCTGTTTTTACCCAGACCTGGATTAATAGTGTGATAATAACAGATGACTGCTAGATGTTTTTATCTGGCATTTTCCACTACTGTGTTGTTTTTACCCACTATTTCATGATTTTTATTCAACATTTTGTTGGTTTTATAGGGTAAAAACAGCCCATCTTGCTGGGTTAAGTTAACCCAACAAGTAGTTAGTCCCATATTTACCCTGCTCTGTGTTAAAGTAACCCAACATTTTTATGGTGTGTTCTATTAACTGTAACAATTAACTACTGATTTGGTGGAGTATCAGTTCAGGAATAGTTTCATATTTGAATCCCTGCTCCCATGTGTGTGTTTAAAAAGATCAATAAAAATTTCATTGTATCAGTGTGATGTAAATCAGTTGTGTTAGAAATATACTGTGAGGCCTTCCTGCCTTCTTCCTCAGAACTCCTCACTGACGGTGTCCATAATTGGCTGAAGCTGAGGGCTGCTGGGTAATCCAGAGGCTTAGAGACCGCTCGGAGGGAGAGCGAGCTGCAGGTGATCTGACTGACCTGCAGCTGCCGTTGTAAGTGGAGGACGGACGGGGAGCACCTGCAGCTGGTGGTGAGTTCCCGCTGCAATCTGACATCTGATCTGTTTGTGCTTTCACATGATGTTTCGTCTGCTCAGGGCTCAGTCTGTGAACTGATCAACTCCGAGATGAAAAACTGAGTTTTTGGTTCCAGAATCACTTCTCTGAGTTGTGTAAGTGTGTGAGTGTGTGCATGAAAGCCATCCTCAATGGAGCTCTGATACGATGAGTCACCATGGCAACCCGTGGAAACAAAACAAAAGTTTAGAGATGTTAATTCTGCTTGTGGTCAACAGGAAGAAGGAGAGAGACTCACTGAGCATGTCACTGTGACTGCAGTAGTCTCGGTTTGTTGAAGAAAAGCAGACACAGGGCAGGTTCAGTCTGTTACCATGACAACTGACCCTGACTTGCAGGTACCCCTCTTTCTGGAACTCGGGTTACTCATCTGGGGGTTAACGGACAGTTTCCACTAAAATCCATTTTCTTCCATGTTCATGTTTCCATGTTTCACATGTTTGTCCCTGCAGATCAAGGAATGAATTTAATAACTACAATTGAAATGTAGGAACTTCTGAATGACTGAAACAGTTAAAAAGTTATCAGGAACTGTTAAGCCCCTCCCCACAACTGCCTGCTGTCCAATCCTGTGTTAGCAAGTGTACATGTGTGTGTGAGAACATGGAAGCAACAGGAGGCTCTTTATAGTTTAGAGGTGTTGGGCCTTGCAGTACATTGCTGTCCTCGCAGAGATAGATATGTAGGTGTGTGCGTGGGCGGGGCCTAAACAGCTCACTGACCAGCAGCTCAAACAGGAAGTTTAATCAGGTTTAAGGTGGACGTGAAGTGCTGCCACACAGCCCGCTCTGTGTGTGTGACAGTGTGTGTGTTGGGATGTGTGTCTGTGGCTCTGTTCCCTCTAATGAGTGACGAGGACGTGGATCTGCTCTGCTGGGGCTGGACTGACCTGTGTGTATGCTCAGATTACTTACTATTCTTCTTCTGTGGTGTCAGAGTGGTGTGTGTGTATATGTAGGTCAGGTTGGCTGGGTGTCACATGAGGTTACAGGGATTTGTCGTGCTGCTGTCTGCTGATCGATCACTGATCAAAATACCAGAAACTTCCATGAAGCTGTGAAGAAGTAGGAGACAAGATTTATATCCATGTGATAAAGACCTAGCTGGATCTGTTCAATAAAAAGGATCCCACCAGGTTGAACTCCCTCTGAGTTATTTCAACTCCTGCTCTGCTACAGTATGTAGTTGTCAGTGTTTGAGCTGTAGGGGGCAGCACTGCTCCAGAAAACATCCACAGCTTCTTCTCCTGATCCTCCTCCTCTCCTCCTCAGTTCTTCTTCTCTTGATCCTCCTCCCCTTCTTCTGCTCCTTCTCTCTCCTCCACCTCCTCTTCAGTTCTCTTCCTGAACCACCTCCTCTCTGCTCCTCTGCCTCTCTTCTCCTTCTCTTCAGTTCTTCTCCTTCTCTCTCCTAAACCTCCTTTTCAGTTCATCTCCTCCTCTCTGCTCCTCCTCCTCAGATCCAGCTACTCCTCAGTGCTGTGGGACTGGGAGAAGGAGCAGCCGACAGGAGTCATGTCCAGACGCAGCCTGCGACTCGATGACGGGTTGTTGGATCGCAGTCTGCCACTCAGCAGCGCCTCCTTCAGCGTGGGGGGAGGAGGAGGCTGGAGGAGCAGCAGGTCAGTGTGGACCTCTGATGAAGAAGTCGTTTCATCATGTCTCATCCTCATCCTGCTTTCTCCACCTCTGTCTCCTGCTTCTCCTTCTGTTTCTCCTCCTCCAGGTCTCTGAAGTCTCGTCGCTCTCAGCAGCACTCCTCCTCCTGCTCGGAGTCTCTCCTCCTCCTCCAGACTCCTCGTAAACCGTCCACTCAGTCTCTCCACAACAGCAGCCTAAACAACACGGTGGCCGACGCCTCCCTGATCTCCTCACTGCTGGACGAGTCGTCCATCCACGAGGCCACGATGGTCGACACCTTCTGGGGTACGTCTCCTCCTCCTCTTTAACTCCTCTCTCCTCCTTCAGATCCAGAGTTGGGTTTTAAGTTTCGTGCTCCTTCCTCCTCAGGTTTGGACCATGATGCTGATCCCAGAGGTGAGTCCATCCAAATCCAAGGGCTGCGACTATTTCAAGAGTCACTTAATCAAACTGTTGAAACGATTAGTCGACAAAGAAAGAAAACATGGATCCTTCATTCAGAAATAGATCTTTAGAGTCTACTGTCAATTTACCTGCAACCAAGATGGCCGCCAACATCATGTCTGCCCTGTTCAGGAAGACTGACACGTTTTTATTAAACTTTATTCACAACTTCAACACACTTATCTTTGCAGAAAGCACCATCATCACGGAGCAGAGCACTGTCATGGCCGACAGCACTCTGATTGGTTCAGGTGACGGCTGCAGCAAACACCCGGTCCAGACGCTCAGCAGAGTTTACTGTAAAGACTGCGAGACGCACTCAGAGAGGAAGGAGACGGGCAATACTCACAGCTCCTCCTCCTCTAAATACACCACCACCACCACCACCACCTCTTCCTCGCTGACTGAACCACGACCCTCGGGGCTCCGAGATCTGGAAACTTCCACCATCTACTGCAGAGACCGGAGCCGCAGGACCAGGACAGGTGAGACAGACCCTGCACTGCACGATTCTGCTGTAGCTGCTCTCAGTGACCCACGGACTGTGGGCGTGGTCACTGTGACATCACCCGCTGGTTTGAAGACTCACCCTCTGAAGCCAGGAGTTTGGTATTTGAACGTGGCCATGTTGGTTTTTTTGGAGCCAAAACTGACCATATTTGGATATGATGGGAGGAGTGAGTACGCTACACCCCTAACTCCTCCCCTTGTCTCAGCCTAATATCTCCTTAATGATGAAATGATTTTCAGATGGACCACCTGTCAATCAGTCTAGCCCCGCCCCTAACTCCTCCCCCCAGATCTCTGAGTAGAAGACTTTATCTGATGACATCAGAATGACTTTCGGAGAAAATGTATTGATGAATATTTCAGGATGAAAATGAGGATTTTTGAACTGGAGACACCCAGCGGTGACTTTCTCACTTCCTCGGTTTGATCAGCCAGTGTTTCCTCCTGCTCGACATGTTTTGCATATAAACCATCATCACTGCATCAGTCCTCCACTGGTTTGGTTGTTCCAGATGTGCTGCAGCTGTGGCTGGACTCCTCTCTGCTGTGTGTCCGGAGAGCTGCAGCCTGTTGTTTCTCTGTGCTGATGCACGCCTGGCAGGTGTGTCAGGGGTCAAAGGTCACAGGTATGGACTCTTGCTGAGTCTGTGCTCTAAAGGGTGGTGGAATTCATCTGCTCACTTCTTCTTCTTCACATACTAGTGTCAGATGGTAGAACAGGATAAACAAGGATGAGTTAGAACCTCCTCAGTTTCTTCCAGAACTTTCAACAACGAGGCGAGAACTTGTTTTTTGTTTTTTTTTGTTGTTTTTTTTTCCACGTACACAAACCACCTGCTGGGTGTTTCCCTCCCAAACAAAACAGTCGGCCTGCACCTCCTTCACTTTGGCTGTTTCCTTGGTGAGATGCAAATCCTCCGCCTGCAGGAGGTCGGATGCTGGACGCTGGTCTGCTCTGATTCTGATTCTGTGTTGCAGCTCGATCCGGCCGCTGCAGAGTCATGAACCCAAAGGAGTCGAGTCTGAAGGAGCTTCGTTCCAACGGGTCTCTGTGTGAGTATCTGTGGATTTGATCCACGCTGACTTCAGCACGTCTTCATGAGCCTCCACCGCCTCCTGACTCAGTTTGTAGTGAGAGTTTCTTTGTGTGTCTGTGCTACACCGCTGACGTGAACAGGTGACGACTGTAAGGAGAAGCAGCTGGACGCCGTCCCCTCGTCCTCGTGGTCGTCCGTGGCTCTCTGTGCGTTGGGGCTCATGTGGAGCGCTGCAGTTTTCACAGGTTGAGTCTGTGTGAGCTGCAGAAACACAGCAGTGCTGCAGGAGTGTGCACACCTTCACACAATCTGATCATCTGCTTTGACCTGTTGGTTTGAGGTCTTCCCTAAAACTAAACACAACCATCTTCATGTGAAGTTACATATGTGTTTCCATGGCAACGTTGGGTGAACCTAGGACAAATTTCAAGACTGCTACGAAACATTTTTTAGCTGTTTAGTAAATGACAGGCTTTTTTTTTTTTTGTAGTTCTTTAGATGTTTGTGATGAGACTCTGACTCTTTGACCTCTTTGCAGCGTCGAGTCTCTTTGGACTCTCTCAGGCTGCAGCGTCGGCCCTGTGGCCTCTCACCAAGAGCATCTGTGGTGCTTCGTGGAGCGCCGGACGCTCTGCAGGTTCACGGTTTCGTTACTGATTAATTTTTCTTCTGCTTTCAGTGTCGGAGGTTATCTGCTGCTCGTTTGTTTTCTGGTTTGTGACGTGTAGAGTTGGACAGCTTCTCCTCTTCCTCTGCTTCTTTGTTGCCGTTTGTGCTCTTCAGTGGATTTGCATTGTAAACGAGCTGCACATGGAGCAGACAGGGATTTAGTTCCTATGAATCAGTGTCCCATCTTGCAGTGAATCAGTCAAGATTAAACACTTGTAAAATCTTTTTCATTAGTTGCAGTTTTAAAATGAAGTCAGTTTATTTCCTCAGATGTTGCTTGAATACCTTGGGAGAGTCGGTCTGGTAGCATCAGAGTCAGATAGTTTTTTATTTTAGCAGTAAACACATCAGTGAGTGATCACTTTATACAGGTTGTATTTTAGTTTCTGCTGCTTCACTGAGTAACATCAAGGTTTATGATCCTGACTTTATAAAGAAACTGGTTGATCAAAGCAAAACGTAAGTAAAATGTCTTTGCTCTGTTTAAACCACTGACATGAAGCTTTGATGTCATCGTCAACTGTTGCTAATTAACAGTCTGTTTCTGTTTGTAGCTGTAGTTGGATTCTCCTTCCTCTTCCTCTTCCTCCTCCTCCTCCTCCTCGCTGAGTTGCAGCTGAAATCCTGCATCAGTCTGATGATTGAACCTGAATCCACTAACATCTGCTGCTCCTGTGTCTCCGTCTGCAGGTCGGACGGCGGGCGACGCCTTCAGGTGGATCCACAGACGATGGCGTCACACGACCACAGGCTTCCACCCGACTCTGCAAGTTTGATTTTTAATTATTTAATGTTACAACGAACGTCAGTGTTTTTGTTTTTCTCACTTTCAAACATCATTTTGAAGAGAAAAAAAGGAGAAAATGATTTTTACTCATCCTGGAAAACCTGGATTTTCTTGAAGATAAATTTTTCAGTCCTGGAAATTAAGAGATACAAGTCGAATGTTCAGGAAAACTTATTTGACATCATTGTGTTTTGAGTTTGAGATTTTTTTTATGACTTTACACAGTGGCAGTTTTTCTCATTGCATTACAGATTTACAAGAAATAGACTTTGTTTTTAGAATAAACCTCAAATTTGCAAGAAAATAACTTCAACAAATTTACAAGAACAAGACTCTAAGTTTAGTCACAATTTTTACCCCTAATTTTAAAAAAACAAAATCATCTTTGAGGATAAAGTTGCAAATATTCATATTTCAAATTGACCGTATGAGTTTTATGTCACAGAAAATGTCCTGGAAAGTTGTTTCTTTTGAGTTTTCTGGCATGGTGTCTCCCTGCAGGACATGATTTAATGTGGACAGTTTGTCCTTTTGTCCTGCAGCCGGACAGTGAAACTGGTCCCTCTGGTTCTCTGCAGGTTTCCTCTGCCGCTCGTCCTGCTCGTCCTCCCACTGCTGCTGCTTCTCCTCTTCAGTAAGTCCCTGCACTGAAGATGTAAACTTCATTTTACTCAGTTGTATCTTACATCCTCCTCAAAGCAGGTTCAAAACACAGTTCATGTTGTTGTGATGTCGTGTGGGTTTGTCCTGAATTGTTAAGTTTACCTGATGAACCGTTGGTTTGTTTTTCTTGAGGTGACGTTTCTTCAACATCTTCTTGCTGCTCGCTGTCTCCCTCTTATGATCCTTTGTCGTTTTTCTTTGTGTCCATCATGGTCGTCTTTGTCTTCTGGCTATTTGTCAAGCTTCTTGTTCTTCCTGGTCTTCTTCTTTATCATTTTCTTCATTGCCTTGTTCTTCATTGTCGTCTTATTCTTCATCTTCATCTTATTCGCTGTCTTCGTCTCGTTCTTGTTTTTGTTCTTCATCGTTACATCGTTGCTCTTTGTCACAGTTTTGTTCTTCATCATCCTGTTTTTAATCTTCTTTGTTGTGAGCTAATTGGTTCTTTTCTTCTGGACTTTTGTTTGGTTGCTTAACTTCCTGGATGGGAAGAAAAATAGTTTGGGAAAAGTTTCTAGTGGAAAAAGTTTTAAAGTTTCAAACCTGGTTGATCTGGAGACTTTTCTTTTTAGTTGATCATTGTTTGGCTCAGACTGTTGGTCAGAAAGATTTCACTTGGGTGACATCACCATCCCAAAATGTGAGGTTAGCCTTGTTTGCTGCACATTTTTTCAGCTCCTCCCGTAAACTTCCTGTTTGGTTAAAAATCAAACTTGCAGTAAAACTAATGAATAAAATCAGTTTTCAGACTGGACTCTTTGCTCCCCCTTCAGGTCTTTGTTGGTTCAGTCCTGCTGGTTTCCAGTCAGTCCTTCCAGCTGTCAACATCACAGATTGGAGGACAGCCGTCTCCGACGCCGCCGGTCTGTCCTCTGATCAAACCTTCCCGTCCTCTCAGAGCCAATCAGCAGAGGGCGCTGTGGAGGAGTCAAAGGAGGTGCAGCTGTACGTGGAGCCGGTCTACAGTCGACCTCCACCCACAGGCGAGGAGGTACTGACTCCGCCCACAGGCGAGGAGGTACTGACTCCGCCCACAGGCGAGGAGGTACTGACTGTTTCCAGCAGTGACATCACTTCCTTGTATTTGATGGCTGCCTCAGGGAGGAGATGAGGCGTAGTCTTTATTTGTTTTTGTTTTTTTTTTCTTTGACCAGTTGTTTAGACGCTTCCATATTTGTGCTTATAAATAAAGTTGCTCCACAGGAGGACTCAGCAGCAGATAACACCGAGCGGCTCGTTCGTCTGGAGCAGAGTCTGACGGCGCTGTGGGAGCATGTGGAGGCCGGTGG